>CM038113.1:4151062-4173340 GCA_001642375.2 Mentha longifolia | reverse complement strand
AAACCTATAGCAAAATGGGCTGTCTTTTATCTTTCTAGTAATTGCCTACTCTGAGAATTAAGCGTTGTAAAATATAAGAGTAACTGATATATATAATATATCTCTAGATTTATTTGCACAAAGTAAGTGCAGTAAGCTAGCCAAATAATCACGAGAGATCCTTGATCTTGGTGATGAAGATAATTTGATCACGTCAAGATACAGTTCTTCAGAAAGTTGCTTCCCTAAATTTACAAACAAAGTCTTGTGGATGTATTCTATATTATGAGATTTCATGTCCGATGGAAAATCTTTGGATGAGTACTCCTCACTTTAGAAATTTTGAATCAAAGGAATTCAATTCTAGAATAAACTGTTGTCTTGATTTTACTCTTACAAATGGAATTGATCTTTGCAGGTTTACCTACTAGTGATGAAGATGAGGCAGCTCAAATTGGCAGCCAAAATCTTATAGGAAGTTTTGCTGGCAAAGAAGGAAACAATTCTAAAAAGGATGAAACCGAATTTGATATGACAGATTATGTTTTAAAACGTAATTCAGTTTTCAAATGCAGGATCTGTCCTAGGATAGTTTGCTTATCAGAGGAGACTTTAAAGGCTCATCTCAGCTCCAAGGCAAGTATATTTTTGGCATTACTCTATATATCAGATTAGCCTTGAAGAAGGATTATGTCAGATTTTTGTAGTGGAAGTCTTTCTCTTGACATTTCATTGCATCCTAACCCTTTATCTGCTTCCGCAATCATGTTTGATTTTCACCCCTCTACACTATGTAGGGCTTCAATCTGGTAGGTAACTTTTGTCATAGGCTACAAATAAGTGGTTATGTTTGAAATTCTTTGAAATCCTCATAATTTGGCGTAAGGTAAATAGTCTTAATAGGTGTTTCACTCTAATTGGAGATGCTTATGCTGCTTGTCCATAGTCTTGTTGCTTCTGAATTGTGTATATTCGTCTGCTCACCATTTCGTAGTAATGGAAATTTTATGTTTCCAGAAAGTTATAGTTCTTCAACTTATATGTACGACATTTTCCACGCTTTGAATGTCAATGATTTCGTGAATCTCCAGAAGCATGCTCGTTCTGAGAAACTACTTAATGAAGGGAGACTTAAGCTTATGCTGAATGATGCTGGGAAAGTTGAGGGCGAGATGGATTATGAAGATCGTGCCACAACTAGAGCTTCTCGACAGGTATTATTCTTCATGTAGTGGAGCATGCTGAATGGAAGGGTGGATAAGTTTAATTTTTCACCATCTTTGCCTAAGTTGACTTGCTAAATATGACAAATCCCAGCAGAAGTCAGATAGGCCAAACTTCAAGGGCAAAGGACGAGGGAAACAGAGGAAGAGGCCTAGACAGGTGAAAAAACTCCCCATTAATGTTGCAATAGAATGATTTTTAGCTCTCCAGGAGTACTAATGACTCAATTTACAGGACATGGAGTCTAGAAAAGGGAAGCCATCAGCTGGGAAACGAGAGAAGAGACGCAAGAGTGATGATTGAAGATGGCTATTTGTCTTAAAAAGTGACTGCAGTTTTTCATACTAGAAGTTCACACCCGACAAACTTTTGACATCTTTGTTGTGTTTTCACATTCCCTAATTTTGTCTGAATCAGAAATTACCGACATTTTTACAAGTGGAATGAGAAAAAAAAATGGATATGCTGTTTGTGAAGCACTTCATTTTATTTATTTTTCTTCTATGTTTTTCGCTTGGTGTGATGTAGTGAATATATATAGTAACAAAATCTGCTATTTCACAAATACCAGCAAGATTTAATAGCTATGAATATACTTCCAGTTCCAGTAGCACCATAAGAAATGGATGCCGTCGGATATTAGCACAGAACAGCAGTTTGCATTTGCTGATGCAACTTACAAGGACCAAAAAAGACTGTACTTACAGTAAACAGTGGCTAAAGAAACGAAAAAGTCCTAGTCAAAACCTAAATCAAAACTAACAATGTCAAACACGAACACCATGACAGCACATCACAACAAGATGAGTGAAGAAGCCATAGAGTGGAGAAGTTAATTCAATCATGTTTTAGGTTCGTCTTTATCTGAACATTATCTGGTGTGGGCTGCAACTCTTCTTCTTGCTTATCTCCTTCAGCAACATGATCTGGTGACGGGGCTCGTTCTCCATTTTCACCGTTTTCTGGGTTGAAATTAATGGGAAATTTGGTCACTCTTGGTTTATCAGATAATATATTTCTCTGAATCCTATCAATCATGACCTTCTGTGGAGGCTCCTCTCGAAGCTGCTCATCATCATAGTCGTTATTGACATAATAACCCACGCGAATAAATTCTTGACCCACGTAAGAGCATGTTAATAGAAGCACTGTCACACCTATGATGTCTTCCTCACGAATTCTGGAAGGATCTGGAGGGTCTGCCTGTAATCAATAACCAAAAGAGGATACTGGATCTTGAGAAGCATGCCATGTAGTTCAATGTTGCAACGTATAAATACTTAAAGCTATAGTTTTACCTGGAAAACAAAACGATAATTGCCAACATTGACTGGGCCAACAAGAACGCTTTCCAAGAGTTGATCATAAGTTTCATCTTCGGCTGATCCAACATAGATGAGTTTCCACTCTAGATCTGCAGAGCACTTTGTTAATACAATAGGCAGCACCGTGTTCTTCTAAACAGCACATTATATCATGATATTTTGCATGTCAGTGTCAATGGTCCACGGATGAAAAAACCTAACCACCGGTGTTATAGAGGAGAAAAATACATAATATTTGGATAAGGTTCACAATACATGTTCAACAAACAATGTAATACGTATTTTATTGTTTGCCCTAAGGAAGGAGTGTTGCTTTTATGTCATTTTTAAAAACTTTATAAGAGTATTTGTATTATTGTATATCTGGGCTCAGCAGCTATATATCTGTCTAAATTCATCCAAAAAAAAGAAGATTGCCCCATTGCTGCTCATTAAGACCCATGTGAAAAAAATGACAGATTAGGCTGCTTGAGCTCACACTGTACTAGAAAATTCTGGATGTGGCGCAATATTAATCAAAGCAATGAGCACATATCTTATGCAGTTTCTCGACAAATGTCATTTAGTTTGCCAAGAATATCTAGAAAAGGTCAAGGGATACACTACCCAGCCGAACTATCATTTCCATGGTCTGCGGCTATCTAGTGAATTTGTTTGTCTAGCCCAATAGCAGAATAAGCAATGTCTTCTGATTCTACACTTTCAGATGGCTCCAGCTTCAAACCCCTTATATTCTAGTTTGGAAGGTGCAATTAGGTATATGTCTACATAATGGCCTACCAGAGTGAGAGTAATTTTCATTTCCAAAGTAGTGGATCGCTTGAAATCGAAAGATCTTAATTATGTAATGCCAGATGAAAGACTTTTAAAGTTGCAGGGGTTTTGGGAATCAGTAAGAGCATTAATGCATTATTGCCCATCAATTCTTGAATACTATTACAGGAAATTTAAGTGAGGTCCTAAACAGCAAAGGTAGAGTATCTAGCTAAATCGTCCATTAATTCACCTTCTCTCCCCAAAAGTCAACTCAAAAATATGATGCGGATTAACCTTGTTTTCTTATAGCTTCTCTCTGAGCTACACCATTTCTTTCTGTCAATCTAGTAGTTAAGAGAACAAGTCCATTACAAATAACAAATCATCAATGTCAGATATTGTAAGTCAAAAATCCTCTTTAGAAGCTTGATTTACAAACCCTAATTCACCATTATCGAGTACACCCAAATCAACTCTTCCCTTCATCACATAATCGATACATTTCTCAGCTAAATCACTAAGTTTTCACAATTATAATCAACTAATTCGGCAAATCGAATAACACAAAATCACCCACGAGAAACAAGTTAAACGAGAAACAAGTTCAACGCGCATCTCCTGGAATCAAGTAACCCTAAAATAAAAAAAATCCGGGCAACGGACCAAAATAATTCACATCAAACTCAAGAGACCAAGAACATAACAAGCGGAAAAGCTAAACAACTTACCGTCTTTGAGAGGAGTAACGCATTCGTACGAGATTTCGAACTGGAAAGGAGAGAGAAACGACGCCGGATTGTCCAGCACCGCCACGTTCGTGATATTCACCGCACTCATTGCGCGAGCACAGTACGCGAGGAATCCCGCGCAGTCCGAGCTGCTAAAATACGCCTCCGGCCGAACCGCGCTCGGAGCAGAAGGGCAGCAGAATTTAAAAGGGAGTTGAAAGAAGGAGGACAAATTTGTCAGAAATCGGAAGAAATGAGAATGAATGCAATTGCAAGCGAGAATTGGATGTCACGATTCACAAGCCGAAGAGCAACCGGGTGTAGCCGGTTATTCCCCCGACGACCGGGTGTAGCCGGTTTTTGGAATTTGGCGGGAGTTTCTTTAATTTTGTGTTCTTCTTCTTCTTCTTTTTTTCTTTTTTCGGTGTAGGCCAATAGCTATTGGACTGGATCGGCCCAAGTACAAATTCCGCTACAAACATTTTTTATTTATGAAACAAATTCAGCCCACAAGAAAATAGAGTTATTTATTTATTTATTTTATCAACAAACAAAACACACTCACACATGCACGCACCCGAGGTGACTCGAACCCCCGATCTCTTAGTTGGAGGGGAAACGTCTTAAAAATTGAGGCCCGCTTCGTTGGTTTACTATAAAATTTAGTTTTGTGTACCATTTGACCATTTCACTGAATTATTGTGACAAAGCGACGGCGGAGGGGATAGTTTCGAATTTATTTATTTATTGAAATTGGTATGGATTTTTTATAGGGCTAGTCGCAAAAAAAATACCAATTTACACACTTCTGCAAATTAAACAATAGTGTTAAGTTTTGATGAATTACAAAGATAAGGGATAAATCTAAATTAGTCAATGATGAAATATTCAATAAAACGACCAACTTTATTACAGATCGAAATTAGGCTGCATAATTTGCAAATTTGATTTTATATTGGTGATCTTGGACTGTTATTTCCAAAACCAATGTGGTTACGAAGAATAGGGAACAAGACATGCTACATTAGCAAAAATCGAGTTGTTGTAATTAGATCTCAAGTAAATAGTGAAAAAGGGATTATTATTTTTAAGGAAACATCTCCATCATGAATGCTAAAGAATAAAGATCGAGTACTTACATTACATTTTGAAAAATATTTCTATGGTCATATTCTAAGTTTCCTTACTCACCGCCGTGTGCACACTTAATATGCTCACGACTGACGTGACACTGTCATGATTTTTCCATTTATGATTTAGTTTTTTTTAATAGGAATTAATTTTTTTAGAATCTATTTTTATAAAGTATAATAATAATAATTTTCCTTAAACATACCACCACAACGTCTGCTGTGAGCATATTAAGTATGTCCACGTACGGTGGATAGTTGACCATTCCTCTTTGAATATATAAATAGATAGAGAGTTTGCAATCGGTTGACAACTTCTTGTTTGCCGAGCAACTAAAATCTGTTGTTCGACAGCTTCCGTTGTATGCCAAGCAACTATACACTATATTTTTTTCTTGATTATTATTCATTTTTTTTCTTTAATTTCTCGATATTATGATTAAATATAATTTTAGGGTTCAACAATCCAATTAAGGTATATTATTTATTTTTTAGTATTTAATTTCAATTTTATTCGTTAAAAATGAAGAAAAATAAATAATCATATACCCAAACCATTGTTAATTATGAGTAATGCTCATCTATCCACCATGGGCATGCTTAATATGTCCACGGATGAGGTGATAATATTATATTTAAGGAAAAAAAATAATTAGTATACCTTATAAAAACAAACCCTACCAAAAAAACTAAATCTTATAAATAAAAAAGTTAAACCCCTAAAGGAAAAATCATTGAGGTGGCACTGCCACGTCAGTCGTGAGCACATTAAGCATGCCCACTATGGGTAGGGGAGCATTTCTCTATTAATTAGTACTCCCTCCGTCCACGATCTATTGACAAAATTTCATTTTTGGAACGTTCACCATTTGTTGCTACTTTCTATTTTGGGACATAGGCCCCACAATCACTTTAACATTTTATTATTTTACTTTTTAACACTTTAACACTTTAATACTATTAAAAATATTAGATGCGCACACAATTCTCCCACTTTAACACTTTAATTTAATAACATATTATTAAAACACATTAAACTCTAGGTGCCCAATTTTTTTTGCTAACAAATCGTGAAGTATCATATTAAACTAAATTATACTAGTAGTATTATATTAAAATTGGAAAAAAAAAATACAGAATGAAATACAATATTTTTTAATTCAAACAACTTATATGATCCTACTAGATAGAGTATATACATTTTATTCAAACAACTTGCGCAAGAGGGTTCTAGTCTCGGAGGCAGACGGAATATGTGTTTGCTGCAAAAGGGAAGAGGAGACAAGCCGTCACTTCTTTCTTGAATGCTCAGAGGTTCATCAAATCTGGCAAAAAATTGTGCATTGGTGTGGTATCACTTGGGTGGAACCGAGAGAGATCAATGATCACTTCACAAGCTTCTCGGAGGCGCTTGGCGGAGGACGGCAAAAACTGAAAATGGGAGGACTTTGGATATGTGTGATGTGGGTGTTGTGGAAATGGCGGAACTCAATTAAATTTGATCAGTTGGATTGGAACTTTCGACGAATCGAGGAGGAAATAAAGTGTCGATTTTGGAGCTGGTGCATGACAAGAGGAGAAGCAAGTGCGACACATAGTTTCGAATCATGGATTAACAGTAGATTGTGTGACTTTTGGAAGATTAACAATTCTGTATAATCTCCGGTACTTCTTGTACCTTTTCTTCTTTTTTCTTGAATAAATCTTCATTTTTCCGATTAAAAAAAAAAAAAAAAAGATAGAGTATATACATTTTATTTCTTGAATAACTCTACAAAAACTTTTCATAAAACCTAGTAGGAAGACTACAAATTTATATATATATATATATATATATATATTTATATATAATAGCAAAATAAAGGTCGATCAACCATGATTTTTCTTGATTATTTTGCTAAATTTTCATAATTTTGGCTAATTATATTTTAATATGATTATTATATATGTCTTCTTAGAATTTCAATTTGAATAGAAGTCTCATAATTTAAATCACTACATATACTAGATTATTTATGCTCAATCATTTATTACATATATATATATATATATATATATATATATATTCTATTTTATGAAAAAAAATAATGATTTTGGTCCGTAGTAAATTTGAGGGTAATTTTGTTGATTTACGTCAAGTATGCCTATAATATTCTTTGTTCATTCAAAGTTATTTTAGTCAATCTCAAAAGACAATAATTGTTTTTAAATTATATTTCCGGCAACGATTGTTTTATCAATAATATATGATTAGTTTTCTTTAAATCCATAAACTATATATGAATTTAGAAATTTTTGCCAAACTATAAAATTGATTTAACTACAAATTAAATCCCAATTAAATATGAAAAGACTTCACGTTAACGGAAAATTATACTATTACGACTTATGAGTTGTTAGCTGAGTAGAGACGGGGGATGAGAAGATGACTTCATCGATGGGAAAACTCATATAAGATGGGAGTAATCCTTAATCAATATTTAAAAGAGTAAATGGAAGACTTGAATTGAAAACCTGTAAAACTATCCTATAATTGTCAACTTTCCTCAATAATCATCTAAATGACGGGTGACTTGACATTCTATCATTCAATTATCGAACAACAAGCGACTTTATATTGAAATGAAAATAACCACGTGAAAGAATCCGACCTCTCATTGACCAATTCTTTTTCGAGCAATAGGAAACTTAATACGGAGTATTTATAAAATTTTCTTATAACAAATATTGATGAGTCATTTCAATTTTATCCCAAGTAAATATTTAAAAGACGTCAAGTTAACGGGAAAATTATACGATTACGACTTATAATTTGTTAGTTGAGTAAGGACGGTCGGATGAGAAGATGACTTCATTGATAGGAAAACTCATATATGATGGAGTAGTTCTTAATCAATATTTAAAAGAGTAGATGGAAGACTTGAATTGAAAACCTGTAAAACTATCTGAGAATTGTCAACTTTTCTCAATAATCATTTAAATGACGGGCGGCTTGATATTTTATCCTTCAATTATCGAATGACGGACGACTTTACATTGAAATGAATATAACCGCACGAAAGAATCCGACTTCTTATTGACCATTTTTTTTTCCAGCAATAGGAAACTTAATATGAAAAATACAACTACAATTGAAAAAATGTCATCAAGCGTCAATATTTCTATATTACAACGTACTATTGATGGCTTAACATTCAAAACGAGTATTACCACCTGAAAAACGTAACCTCTCATTATTTATTTTTTTAATACTATGATCAACGGGCTGCTTGACATTCAAAATGAGTAAAATGTAAAGAACCGAGAAATGTCACACCTTATGGATCTATTTTTATTTTATTTTTTTCTAATTTGGTTTAATGCTATTTTTTTTTCGAATATATCGTAACAATACTATAATCTTACAATAGATACTTATATTATTAAAAAATTATTATTTTTTACTTAATAATTACCAAATCAAATGTTCCCGTCGAATTTCGACGGGCACTACACTAGTATATAATAATGATCGATGAATAGTTATCTTATCAAAAATTGATGGTACAAAAATTTGTGTGGAGCTGAGAGAGCCACATGCAATAGCAAAAGACAAATCAATTAAAAAACGTGTATAAATGAATAATGATTGATATATCAATTTTCTTTCTTGGACGATTGGACGCCATTATTGTACGATATTGTTTGCTTGAAATAATTTTTGTGTCCTAAAATATTCCAATTCGAATATAATATGGAGTAACATTACAAAAACAAAATGAAGAATACTACTTTACAAAAGACTATCCGTAAAAAATTGCTTGACCCTTCACCTCGGACTCGAATTCGGAACGGTTTGGACTGTAAAATTCATTGGATCGATGAAATATTAGACCTGCTCGAAATTGTCTCAATCTTGATTGATTCGAGCCGGTCCGATCATAAATGAATTGATTTCATATTTCTCGATAAGTTTGAGCTTTTTGAGAAAATAAATTCTTTCAAAAAATAGCTTTTCGGGCTAGGTTAATTAGGGTGTCCTATAGGCAAATTCTTTTATCAATGCCAACCCGGTCTAATTGAAGTTGCTCCTTTGTGTGTGTTGGTTTAAGGACAATATAATGGTGTTAATGTTTGAGATATTTGTTGTAAAAAAAGAAAGTTTTTCAAATTCTCCGTGGTTCGGACTTTAAATTTAAAGTTAAAAAAATTGTTAAAGAAATGTAATTAGAGATTTAAGATGAGACGCGACAAGCCGTGGTCCCTTGATTCATTGGATACCGCTCAATCATATATGCATCCAATTAAACATGTGCATTATATCATCCATGTCTTTTATGAGATGATCAATGGCTGAAATTAAAAAGTATGTATGTATGTATGTATGTATGATGATGATGATGATACACGTATGTCGAATGAAGAGCATGATGAATAAAATAATTAAGTTTATATTGTAGTCTTATAATTGAAAGCACTATCAGGACGTATCTCATATTGCGGAAAGAAGATTTTTCTCGACTCGACTATCTTTACGGTTTTGTATTTGTTTCTTTACGAGTTGTAATTTTCTATTTCGTTTCAGTTTCTGTATAATCTTTCCATGAGTTGTATTATGCTCGGCAAATGTTTGTGTATCCAGAATCTTACAGAAACTCCTACCAACTACGAAAAAACACACACACATAATTTGCGATTATATCAACCTTAAGTTCTCAACCACGCGCGGCTCAAGACCTTATCTCTCAGCAACCAAATAAAAACAGCTAAAAAAGTGTATTTATAAGTTTTTACATAAAAATAGCAAAGCTCATCATGTGACGAAATTCATGAATCACATAAAATCCTAAAATAATAAATAAATTAAAAAAAAAATCTAGACCCACTTCATTAAAGTACGAAACGTCGTTCACAAAAAAAAAAAAAAAGGGTACGAAACGTCAAAAACATACACGCAAGTGATGGTCCCTCATATATAATTTCATAAAAATATGTTTCATGATATATGGAATCAATTATTGACTCTACCAAAATAGAGGAAGTATACAAATATATATATATATATATATATTTATATTTATAGCTAATGTATATAGTATATTAGATGCCACTATATGGATATGTGTAGGTGTCATAGAAATATTTGTATGGGTCGTTAGCATTAGAACATTTTCTTGTAGTGAATATACTCATCATACACAGATAAAAGTTAGCAAAAATTCATAACTAATATTTACAAATCGAACGAAAACAAAGATATATTTCAAGCCAAACTAATCAAACTAATATTTGATTTCTTTTGAGAATTTCAACACCCCTTTATGGCTATATACATAGACGATCTTTTCGTCTGGAACCGTTTTCTTCCACTGTAGACATGATTAATGTATCATTGTTGATCATGTGACATTGTTATGTAGACTTTAATTTTTAAGTGGGTAGATATATATATACATATATATATAGTGTGTGTGTTGGGGGGGTTGTTTCTCTAACATGTGACATTATTGTCACATAATTTCTAAGTACCTTTGGACTTTTTTCTTTGTTTTTTTTATTTTTTAATTCTTGTTGAAAAAGCTTGAGGAAAGTAATAATTGAACTCACGGCTTTGGTAATTCTCCACAAAAGAGAGGGCAATTTTGGAAGGATGCAACTATTTAAACACCCCAAATTACCCAAAAACATCACTCAAGTAAAAACCCCTCTCTCCCTCTCTCTCTCCAAAATGAGATTCTCTGTCTTTCTCTTTCTAGCAACCCTACTCTCAACTTCTCATGCAGGATTCAACGCCGACAACCCCATCAGAATGCTGAGGCGGCGGTCCGGCCGCCGGACCGCCGTGAGCAAAGACTCCGAGAAAATCAACTGCCAGAGTTTCAGAGTGGGGGTGGAGGCTAACAATCTCCGAGACTGGGATACAATCCCTAGCTACTGCAAGAGCTACATCAAAACCTACCTCGAAAAGAAGCAGTACGGCCTCGACATCGAGGCCATGGCCGCCGCCGCCGCCGAGCACGCCGAAACCGTGTTCCTAGACGCCACCGAGAAGGACATTTGGGTGTTCGACGTTGAAGAAACCCTAATTAGTAATCTCAACTACCTTGCTAGCTCCGATGTCCAATACGGGTAATAAATAAATTCACCAAATTCTAAAGGTTAATTTATGCCTTTTGTGCAGAGATATAATTAAAAAGTGTTAATCGGTACAATTAATCTACTCCCTCTGTCCCACTAATTTTGACGCATTTCATTATCTTGTTCCTCAGACGCGTCAAACTCGCTGGGACGGAGGGAATATTATATACACTAAAGTAAAATAGTTTTATACCCCTCTGTCTCACCCTAAGGTCTCATTGAGACGGAGGGAGTACTATATATAATTTTTCCCTCCAAAACTATATTATATATATTAATTATTTATTAATTAAAACTTAGGAGTTAGCAACAACTTTAAAAGTTATTTGCATCAATTAATTTTTTACAATTTTTAAGATTAAATCACAACACAAAAAATCTTATGCATAAATTTTAATGCTAAAATTATAACATATATTTGGACATTTTAATTTATATATATATATATAACTATTAAAGTGATAATTTTTCATATTATAAATTATTTCTCGACAGACAAACGGAGTAAAATTCTAGTTAATCAATTAACTATGAATCGAAATTGATTGATTAATTAATTAACATTGCATGCATGCAGGACAAAACCTATCTACGAGACGTCGTACTACGAGTGGCTGAAGAACTCCACCGTGGTGTCACTGCCGGCGATGCGGGAGCTCTTCAACGAGGTGCTCGAGTACGGGTACGGGGTCGTTCTGTTATCGGGAGCGCCGGAATCTTTTAGAGAGGATCTGGTTGCTGTTCTGAAAAGTGCTGGTTATGACGGTGGATGGAGTAAACTCATCCTCAAGTAGGCCATATTATTATATCATACACACACACAACATCTCATATATATTTTCTATTTTTATTAATGAATGAATTGAAATTGCAGGGGAGAGAGTGATGATGTGGAGAGCATGCTGCAGTTCAAATCGGAGAAGAGAAAGGAGCTAGAGGAAAAGCAGAAATATAGAATAGTGGCAAATGTGGGAGATCAATGGAGTGATTTGAGTGGTGAACATGTTGGGCTTCGTACCTTCAAAGTGCCTAATCCTGTCTACTATATCCCATGAATTCAGTTCGAGTTCAAGTTCAAGTTCGAGGTCGGATGACAATGAATAGTATTTTTAAATCGTATTGTGTTATGTGTTTTGCAATTATGATGATGATGATGATGTCCTCATCGTACGGAACTTATATATGTATTTTGTTGTTGTGAAATAAACTGCGAATAATATGTATATCATGAAATAAGACAAAAGTGGTGTATTATTTCTTGCTTTTTATTGGCACACATTTGTCTCGACTCTTGACTCTTTCATTAAATTGTGAGTCCCACATCTCATACACATGTGATATTTATATATGAACGGGAGAAATGATATGCTAGTCACCCATTGGTGGACACCTCGTCATTTTATAACGTTGTATTACTTTTTTTTTTTTAATTTTTATTTTTGTTTTACATTCTAGTATTTTAGAAATTAATTTAGAAACCATGAAATCTAAAAATTCAATACTCGATTTGTTATTTTTTATTTTTAACTTCAAAAAATGAGTAGTAAAATAAATTGAGCTTTGATTTTTATTTATTTTTTTAAATTTATAATTTCTAAATTAATTTTTAAGATACTAGAATATAAAATTAAAAGAAAGCAATGCAAACATGATAAAACGACGAGATGCTCGCGAAAGTGCCCACGAATGAGTGACTGACATATCATTTATCATGACCTTGGGCCATTTTGGATTGCAAGTAAATGTTATAAATAAATTAACACATTCGGCCCATTTGTAAATATGATAAATAAGCCCATTTTGAATTGCAAGTAAATGTTATAAATAAGTTAGCACATTCGGCCCATTTGTAAATATGATAAATAAGTTAGGACATTTGGCCTATTTTTGTTAAAGTTGTGTTTATAGATTATATTTCTTTTACCTTAATTTGAATATATATATTTTCAAATTCAAAAAATATATATTTTAATTTAAATTTATTTTTCAATTGGGCTGAAATTTTTCTATTTTTGTTAAATATCTCTATATGAGTGAGACTGAGACATACTAAAAGAGAAAATATCTCTACAAAAGTAGGAGGAAGGGATACATACACGTCACACTCTTCGTATCAACAAATAACTCTTCAATTGCAACTTAATTATGAAATTGCCACCCAATCTTTGCAATTGATATGCAATTTCAAACTAATCCAAAATCAACAAATTACGAATTACCCTAAAAAAAAAACAATTTACGAAAAAAGGCCGTTGACCATAAAGTCTTGACTGTAACGACACGTAAGCTACTCCAGCAGTTAGCGTCGCATCCGATTCCTCCTTCCTCTTCTGTTCCGTATAAATTCCCAACGCTCATCCAATCCAACGCGGAAATACTAAAATTTCTGAAACCAAAATTTCCACGCTTCACAGATCTCGCCTAGAGCTCCACACCGGAAAATGTGGCGTTGATTCGCCGGGTTTAAGTCGGCAGGCGGCGTCGGAATTGGCGCCGGCGATTCCAAATGGACGTGGAGAGATCGTCGCTCTGCAATTGTGTAGTGAATTTCCTGCTCGAAGAGAATTACTTGCTCTCGGCGTTCGAGCTTCTTCACGAGCTCCTCGAAGACGGCCGCGACAATCAGGCTATCCGCCTCAAGGAATTCTTCTCCGATCCGACTCATTTTCCGCCCGATCAAATCTCTCGCTTCAACTCTCTACGAGGTTCGCTCTATGATTGCTTACTATTGCACTGACGCGCGCTGGCGCCTTGCGTCGCTGCGGGTGAATAGATCGTTTATTCTCTGTTCTTTATCGGTTGCTGCTTTTTTCTTCATGAGTTGGTGGAATTGTAGAAGAGGTGCCGTATTGTGATCAGCTTCCAGATTAAATTCTGAACTTAGATTCTATATTTTACATAATAAGTAATTTAGTCGATTTTTTCATTATCATCGTTCAGTTTACCATGTGTGATTATGTCCCGTTCAACTTATTATATGATAAAGTGTACATAACCGTCTGATGCTGTTTAGTTTCACGTCTTGGAAATTCAAGCTTTCTTTATAACTTGTGTACTTGGAGACATGACAACCCATAGAACATGAAGTACAAAGGACAGTGAGATAATTATTTTTGTTTATTTTTATTTTGCCACAGCACAAGTAATTAGAAAAATAGGATAGTTCACTCGTCTTTAGAACTGTCCATATTGCGTAAGCAATGCCAGCTTCAAGGTAGTTCACCAGTGGATTGACAGTGCAAGTACACAATTTTGAGGTGCTATGGAATGCTTCAAATCACATTACGAGCTTGATATGTAATTTTACACTGTCTCCGAACAAAAAAATAGGAAACCCTGTGCTCAGTATAGCTGGAGAGGAACCAGAGAATTTAGGGAGGAGGAGCCTATTTTACACTGTATATAAGGTCCCAAATGCCAAAAGTAATTTCCCTGGGTTGTACTCACATTTCCATTGATCATAATGTTGATGCTTTATCTCATGAAGTTGTCTGGGGGTGATCTGTTTACCATCAAGAAAGTAGGAATCAAAGAGATGAACCAAGTGACAATGCTGTCATTTCTTGGGAAATATACCCTTACTTGTCATTCTAAAAAAAGAGAAGCACACCTAGAGGGTAGTTTCTGAATATTCATTTACTTCAGGCAGCTGTCACTTTTTGGATGAATATTACACATAGTTGTCTTTTTCATAAATTTTGAAATGCAAGTTTAGTAATTAAGAACTGGAAAAAAAGAGGCTCTGTAAAAATGGCTGCTCATTGGTTTATGAATATGCTGCGATAGCTGATTCCAAATAATTCTTCTATATCAATTAGTTCAGTTATGCATAACATGTTGTAATGTTGAAATAGCATCCTGCATATCACTTGTTAACTTTACCACAACTATTGATGCTGAAATTGTTCATCTCTAATGTTGTACTTCCTTATTGACTTTACTAAGGTTTTGGATTTTTACTTATAAGTAGGGGGTACCTTGTAGAGGGTGTCAAATAGTTCCTTTTCTTCATCTGTTTGTTCTGGGTGCAGTGGCAGATCCCCAGAGTCTATTTGAAGATAAGGAATCATTGGAAGAAAAATTGGCTGTACGCGAATATGAACTCCGTTTAGCTCAGGAAGACATTCTTAACCTCAAGGCCGAGTTGCTCAAGAAAGCTGAGACAAACTTGGATGAATCAAGAGGTAGTTACTATAGCATCAAATATATTCTCAAGCACCTGCACATGTAATGTTATGTCATGTTATCATATGCATATGGCGTGATTACATTTGGAAAATTCACACACATACATCCTTATTTGCATATGCGTTTCATAATGTGATGCTAAGTTCCTCAGGTTGTATGTAGCAACAGCTATATTTTCGTGTATCTTCACTTGAGGATAGAGAAGTTACTTGTGTTTTTTATTGTTAACTTATGTGTTTAAATGTATTTTCAGATTCAAATGTTAATACCGCAGCAAATAATGGACTGGTTGCCGAACCGGTAAATAGGGAGATGACTTTGTCAGATTTGGGTCCTCTGAAGGATAATGAACGAGTGGATCTTAATTGTGCAGTGAAAGAGTATTTACTATTAGCAGGATACCGTTTAACTACAATGACTTTTTACGAGGAGGTACATCAATCAATGAGTAGTTTAGTTCCTTATAATTGGTCTATGTGCGTGTTTGGTCTCTCCCACATAACACAGTCTTGATTTTGTGTACTATTTACTGATGAGTTTCCAAACTCATGTTATATGTGATAATTACTATTTCTGTGTAGTAAGAAAATAGTTTTCTAAAGAGAAATAAACCCGACTATAATTCTTATTCGTATTTGCACCTTCAATTATAAAGGACTAGAAAAAAAGATTCATGTCTGACGGATCTTTGGCTTCTATTATATAGTATGAGACTCAAGATAGAGTTCTAGTCCTCAGATTAAATATGCTCAATGTTAATTTCAAATTTTCACTTTCAGCAGCATGAGCTACCTAAGTTCCTCTTCTTGTTAATTGGAAAAATGATTGTGTAAGGTCGGTCAGTAAAATGGTCTGTTACAGATAATATAGGATCTTTTGTGTCCTTTTCATTTGGCTGTTGCGGTCGTGTTCGTCTATAATAATATATGTAATGTTAATACTGTATTTTATCTTTGCAACAGGTCACTGACCAAAATTTGGACGTATGGCAAAACTCATCTGCATGTGTTCCTGATGCATTACGACATTATTATTACCAGTATCTTTCTTCTGCTGGAGATGCTGCTGGGGTACATCTTAGTAATCCATGCTTAAATAAATAAATAACTCCAGTTGAATACTAAGTCCATCCTCTTTTCTCGAAGTTCTACTCAAATACTGGCATGTGACACCATCTTCTTAATTCTCCTACAAAAATAACACTGTGATAGTAAAGAGCTACCATTAGTCGCCTTACAAAATTAATATTAGATTGCTAGAACATTGGACTAAGAAAAAGTATTATATATATATATATATATATATTGGAGGATCCTATTGGGTTCTCTCTGTCACTCTGATTAATGTGGATCATCAGCCCCTTTTATGAATTGTGGTAAACATATTTTTAGGGATTGCTTCATACTTCGAATTTAAATATATCTTGTGGTTGGAAGTCTGAATGTTGAAGAAGAGTATTCCTTCCCTAGATTTGGTTCGACTTACTGAACCATCACTTATATGTCTAACATGTTTAATTTATTTTTGTAGGACTATTCCTTCTTGTGTTGAATTTCTCATGCTGGTAGTATTCGTTATACTGCAGGAGAAAATAATGATGCTCCAACAAAATGAGTCTTTGCTAAAAGAAAATGAAAGGCTACAAAGTGATATAGATTCCTTGTTGAAAGGCAAAGAAATGTCAGATGCTCAAGTCTTATCAGTGACAAAATCTTTGGAGGTCCTTCAGAAAGATATAAAGGAAAAAGAAAATAGGGTAACTTTCTCAATGAGACTTCTGTGTATTCGGTTTTGGTTGATAATGAAATTAACAGTTTGAGTGCCTATCAGGTTCGAGATCTGAAGAAAACTTTGAAAAGTCAACGAAAAGAATTAGATGATTGTAGAGCTGAAATAACTTCACTCAAAGTGCTTATTGAAAGTGCTCGATCTGGAAACGTTGTGTTGGAAGCAGCCTCCGGACCTGCTCAATCACTTTCAAGGAGCAACAGTGATGATATGAAACCTCTTCCGAATGAAGTAGATGTATCAAAAGCCGACACTTCTTTGCATACAGGCCATATGGAGTCAGACACGACAGATGTAGGGAATGGGGGGGAAGCAGACATTGTTAAAGAGGCAAAAGTCAGTGATAATGAAACATCTGCAGTTGGTTCATTGGCTGATATTACGATTGCTGATATTGACATGTCAGGGAAACATCACTCTGATGATGCTACTAGCATAGCTGATACAGTGCCAGAAGACTTATTAACTCCTGTGTGTGAAAGTGGGTCTGTAGGAAAGAGTGAGGATGACAGAAAACCACCCCTAGAAACGGATAGCCTTGTTATGAGGTCTGAAAAACTTGATGCTGAATTACACACTGAAAAGATGGTATGACTCATGTAGTCTATCCCTTCTTCTGAACATATTAATTTATGGTTTCAGAAAAGTTATCTTACTTACAGGCTATTATCTACAACTCATGTTTACTTCTCAGGGTTTGGGAACTATTCAGATATTATCAGATGCTTTGCCTAAAATAGTACCTTATGTTCTAATCAACCATCGAGAGGTTTGCCAAAATATATTTGATTTTGTAATTTTAAATGCTCAATTAACTAGTCTAAAAGTTACTAGATCAGCTATGTGTTATAGAGATTTTCATTGTTGTAATTATCGTTGGTGTTCATCCTTCTTAGGAGCTTCTTCCTCTGATTATGTGTGCAATCGAGCGTCATCCTGACAGTGCAACACGGGACTCCTTGACTCACACATTATTTAATCTGATAAAGCGTCCTGATGAGCAGCAGAGACGAATTATAATGGATGTAAGACTCTGACAGCAAAGCTGCAGTTAAAGAAGATAACACATTATGCTCATGAAGTTCCTTTTGTGATATCAGGCTTGTGTTACTCTTGCCAAGAATGTTGGAGAATTGAGAACAGAAACAGAATTGCTGCCCCAGTGCTGGGAACAAGTATGTCTACTTGAAATATTTAGTGTTACCTTTTCTTTTCCTTATGATTCAAGGGGCCACAAACTTAATGCTGGCTTTGGCGCTTGTAGATTAGTCACATGTATGAGGAGCGTAGGCTGCTTGTTGCTCAATCATGTGGTGAGCTTGCAGAGTTTGTAAGGCCAGAGATACGCGATTCACTCATCTTGTCCATAGTGCAACAACTCCTGGAGGATTCTGCTACAGTTGTCAGAGAGGCTGCAGCGCATAATCTGGCTTTGTTGCTGACGCTCTTCCCAAACACAGACAAATATTTCAAGGTCAGCCTCACTAAATATGCTTCGAGGCAATCATGGAGAAGATATCTGACTTCACAGTTTCCTACAATGTAAGCTCTGTGATCTAGGAATGGAGCATTTCCCCTGGTCATAACATGATGCCTTATAAGAAAATGAATTTTTTAAAAGAAAATAAAGAATACTAATGGAAAACAAAATAAATTCTCCAACACTTCTCTCTTGATTTGGATAGGTTGAGGAGATGATGTTTCAGCTGGTTTGTGATCCCTCTGGTATGGTTGTTGAAACTACAAAAAAGGATTTAGTTCCTGCTCTCATAAATTGGGGAAACAAGCTGGACCATATTCTAGAAATATTGCTCTCTCACATCTTGGGATCTACTCAGGTATCATAGTCGACATAATTTTAGCATTGATCGAAGCTAGCATTATTATGCTTATCTGAAATATTGTGTCTTTCAGCGTTGCCCTCCTCTTTCAGGGGTTGAGGGTTCCATTGAGTCGCATCTTCATGTTTTAGGTGAAAGAGAACGTTGGAACATTGATGTTCTATTGCGGCTGCTCACTGAACTAATTCCTTATGTGCACAAAAATGTTATTGAGACTTGTCCTTTCGCTTCAGATTCAGATTCTACAGGAATCTCTTTCACTCCATCTTTGCTTGAAAAATATGCAGAGTAAGAGTGCTAGTCTGCTCTGACGTCCTATTTACCATGTGGATTTCACGATTCTACTTCTTTTGGGATCTGGAATGTTGATTATTGGATTTACTACCTGATGCGTTAAGATTAATTGACCAGGGGACAAGTGGAATGGCCCGCCTTCAATTGGTTGCTTATCGAGTGTCTTCCTACTTTGATTCAGTTGTGCTCGTTACTGCCTCAAAAGGAAGATAATTTAAGAAACCGTGTTACGAAGGTACGAGTTTGAGTGTCGTTTATTCTATTGGATTGTCCATGATTGCTCATTTTGTCCATTTGCTTTTATTTGCTTTTGCAGTTTTTGCTGGAAGTGGCTAATCAATTTGGTGAACCTTACTTGACTCACATCATGCTGCCACTGTTTTTAGTGGCTGTTGGAGATAATGCTGATTTAAGATTCTTCTCACCTAAAGCAAGATTAAAAGTTAGAGGTAATGTATCTCTTGAACTTTTCTTACTCTTAATCATGAGAACTTGCTTCCATTTTCTAGAAAGAGGTCTCAGGAACTTTTTTTATCCATCACATAATAAGGGAAAGGTGCAAAAACAACTTCAATTTTTGAAAGTATCGCCTCTTCTCCTTTCAGATTTGACACCAAAATCTGCGATTGCTCAGAGACTTGCTACAATGTGTGTCCTACCACTTCTCCTGGCGGGCATACTAGGACACCCAAGCAACCGTGAAAACTTAACAGCGTACTTAAGGAATCTGCTGATACAAAGATCCAGAGAGGATAAACAGTCCGCAAATCATGAGATTATCAATTCAGTTCGCTTTATTTGGTACGTGTCTCCACCACAGACTGTTGAATATTTATTGAGCTATGCTTCATTGTTAATCCGTGGGATTTTTGTGGTGCAGCACCTTCGAAGAGAACCACAGTATAGTACTTAACATCTTATGGGAGATGATTGCAAGTTCTGATGAAAAGTTAAAAATCAGTGCTGCCAATCTTCTGAAAGTCATCGTAAGGAATTTTCTTTCTCTTAATTCTGAAAAAAATGCAATTTTCTGCAGTGTTTAGAATCACATGGTTCTTTTTCCATAGGTGCCGTATATAGATGAAAAAGTAGCATCAACTCATGTCTTACCAGCTCTTGTGACTCTTGGTTCGGACCAAAATCTGAATGTGAAATATGCCAGCATTGATGCGTTGGTGCTGTAGCACAACATTTTAAGAGCGATGTGGTATGCAGATTCTTCCAGACTATGTTTTATCCTGATAAAATTCATCCGCCATTGACTGATTGAAGTTTCTTTCTAGATTGTTGATAAGATACGCATTCAGATGGATGCTTTTCTTGAAGATGGATCATACGAGGCTACCATTGCTGTAGTTCGTGCACTTTGGTAGCAGTACCACATACAACTGATAGGCTACGGGATTATATCCTTCACACTTTCTCTTGATGGCAAATTGAATATGTCTATTAAATATTTGATTAATTATGTTACTGTCCTTGTGATCAATGTGCATCCATTCCTTAACTTTTTATTACATCTAGTGTCCAAGATTTTTCAGTTCACGTCATCATCATCCCTTTCAAGTGATGTGACGCGGCGCAGAGAGAGAGCTAATGCCTGCTGTGAAGCAATTCGTGCTCTTGATGCAACAGGTCTGCTGCTTAAGATACCTTTATTTATTCCTAAAAATTTGCATATTAATGTTGTTATAGCCCTGAACTGTGTTCTTTTGTGTGCGTGAGCGCTAAAATTAGCTCAACTTTATAAAACATCTTTCAGGACACTGCATAGTTACTCGTTAAGTTCATATCTCGTGTCCCATTAACATCACTTAACGAGCTTCTAATATTCTCCACTCTCCACTCTCCACTGGACTAAGCCTGCAAAGTTTGTCCAGACAATATAGGAGGGTTTGTAATGTTATCCCAGAATCCAAATCTATAGTCAATTTGCAAACAATAGACTATACTCGATTACATGTTGTATTATGGTTGTCAGATATAATTAATGCACGATTCATTTCCAAATGCTATTTAGAATTGTTAAGATAAAAGTACTGTATTATTTATCTTTCAATGTTTTCAGTAAGCATCCACAGAATATATTCAGCTTGTTACGACTCACCTATTTTCCGTTCAATCTATTCCTGCAGATCTTCAGCATCCAGTGTGAGGGATTTCCTTCTCCCTGCAATCCAAAATCTATGAAAGACACAGACGCCCTCGATCCAGCTCACAAGGAAGCTCTCGAGATCATATTCAAGAAAGATCCGGAGGAACGCTGGATACTATAAGTAAAGTGATGGGAGCTCATTTAGGGCTTTCTTCAATGAGCAGTTTCTTCAGTGACAGTGGGTTACTTGGGAGAAGGAAGCCGGAGATGTTGGGATTCCAGTGCCGGTGCCAATTGAGAACACAATTCCACAGCCACCGGCGGAGGACACAAGATTTAGACGGATTATGAGAGGTGGTTTCACCGATATGCTCCGAGGGAGAGCTAAGGGCAATGATGATGTTAATCCGACTGAATAAGATGCTATTTTTTTTTTTGTGCTTAATTCCATTTGTAATTCTTTTTATTATGAATTGAGGGAGAGATTAAAAGGTTATACACTATATAAATTTTGTTTCTTTGCATAACATTGGAATTTCATACTCCCTCCATTTCGCTTAACTTGGCTCATTTGAATAGTGGCTTTTTTGGCACGCTTTTCACGCTTCTTGATGATGGGTTTTAAAATAGATTTTGAAGAATTATTTTTTTAAAGGGATACTACGATTGTCGTAGTATCCCGTAAAAAAATAATTTTCAAAAATCTATTTTAAAACCCATCATCAAGAAGCGTGAAAAACGTGCCAAAAAAGCCACTATTCAAATGAGCCAAGTTAAGCGAAATTGAGGGAGTATGAAATTCCAATGTTATGC
>CM038113.1:4117201-4145164 GCA_001642375.2 Mentha longifolia | reverse complement strand
TGCTTCCATTTTCTAGAAAGAGGTCTCAGGAACTTTTTTTATCCATCACATAATAAGGGAAAGGTGCAAAAACAACTTCAATTTTTGAAAGTATCGCCTCTTCTCCTTTCAGATTTGACACCAAAATCTGCGATTGCTCAGAGACTTGCTACAATGTGTGTCCTACCACTTCTCCTGGCGGGCATACTAGGACACCCAAGCAACCGTGAAAACTTAACAGCGTACTTAAGGAATCTGCTGATACAAAGATCCAGAGAGGATAAACAGTCCGCAAATCATGAGATTATCAATTCAGTTCGCTTTATTTGGTACGTGTCTCCACCACAGACTGTTGAATATTTATTGAGCTATGCTTCATTGTTAATCCGTGGGATTTTTGTGTGCAGCACCTTCGAAGAGAACCACAGTATAGTACTTAACATCTTATGGGAGATGATTGCAAGTTCTGATGAAAAGTTAAAAATCAGTGCTGCCAATCTTCTGAAAGTCATCGTAAGGAATTTTCTTTCTCTTAAATTCTGAAAAAAATGCAATTTTCTGCAGTGTTTAGAATCACATGGTTCTTTTTTCCATAGGTGCCGTATATAGATGAAAAAGTAGCATCAACTCATGTCTTACCAGCTCTTGTGACTCTTGGTTCGGACCAAAATCTGAATGTGAAATATGCCAGCATTGATGCGTTTGGTGCTGTAGCACAACATTTTAAGAGCGATGTGGTATGCAGATTCTTCCAGACTATGTTTTATCCTGATAAAATTCATCCGCCATTGACTGATTGAAGTTTCTTTCTAGATTGTTGATAAGATACGCATTCAGATGGATGCTTTTCTTGAAGATGGATCATACGAGGCTACCATTGCTGTAGTTCGTGCACTTTTGGTAGCAGTACCACATACAACTGATAGGCTACGGGATTATATCCTTCACACTTTCTCTTGATGGCAAATTGAATATGTCTATTAAATATTTGATTAATTATGTTACTGTCCTTGTGATCAATGTGCATCCATTCCTTAACTTTTTATTACATCTAGTGTCCAAGATTTTTCAGTTCACGTCATCATCATCCCTTTCAAGTGATGTGACGCGGCGCAGAGAGAGAGCTAATGCCTGCTGTGAAGCAATTCGTGCTCTTGATGCAACAGGTCTGCTGCTTAAGATACCTTTATTTATTCCTAAAAATTTGCATATTAATGTTGTTATAGCCCTGAACTGTTTTTTGTGTGCGTGAGCGCTAAAATTAGCTCAACTTTATAAAACATCTTTCAGGACACTGCATAGTTACTCGTTAAGTTCATATCTCGTGTCCCATAACATCACTTAACGAGCTTCTAATATTCTCCACTCTCCACTCTCCACTGGACTAAGCCTGCAAGTTTTGTCCAGACAATATAGGAGGGTTTGTAATGTTATCCCAGAATCCAAATCTATAGTCAATTTGCAAACAATAGACTAATACTCGATTACATGTTGTATTATGGGTTGTCAGATATAATTAATGCACGATTCATTTCCAAATGCTATTTAGAATTGTTAAAGATAAAAGTACTGTATTATTTATCTTTCAATGTTTTCAGTAAGCATCCACAGAATATATTCAGCTTGTTACGACTCACCTATTTTCCGTTCAATCTATTCCTGCAGATCTTCCAGCATCCAGTGTGAGGGATTTCTTCTCCCTGCAATCCAAAATCTATTGAAAGACACAGACGCCCTCGATCCAGCTCACAAGGAAGCTCTCGAGATCATATTCAAAGAAAGATCCGGAGGAACGCTGGATACTATAAGTAAAGTGATGGGAGCTCATTTAGGGCTTTCTTCAATGAGCAGTTTCTTCAGTGACAGTGGGTTACTTGGGAAGAAGGAAGCCGGAGATGTTGGGATTCCAGTGCCGGTGCCAATTGAGAACACAATTCCACAGCCACCGGCGGAGGACACAAGATTTAGACGGATTATGAGAGGTGGTTTCACCGATATGCTCCGAGGGAGAGCTAAGGGCAATGATGATGTTAATCCGACTGAATAAGATGCTATTTTTTTTTGTGCTTAATTCCATTTGTAATTCTTTTTATTATGAATTGAGGGAGAGATTAAAAGGTTATACACTATATAAATTTTGTTTCTTTGCATAACATTGGAATTTCATACTCCCTCCATTTCGCTTAACTTGGCTCATTTGAATAGTGGCTTTTTTGGCACGCTTTTCCACGCTTCTTGATGATGGGTTTTAAAATAGATTTTGAAGAATTATTTTTTTACGGGATACTACGACAAGTCGTAGTATCCCTTTAAAAAAATAATTCTTCAAAAATTTATTTTAAAACTCATCATCAAGAAACGTGAAAAACCGTGCCAGCACAAGCCAAAAAGTTTTGAGCCAAGTTAAACGAAATGGAGGGAGTACTATTTTGTTTGAGTATATATGGGGTTTAGACTTTACATTCCTATAATAAAAACATTGGGAGAATTTTCTTTCCTTTTGTACCCCCGTCCCTCCATTCATAGCTATTTATTTTTGCATAAGAACGTTTATATTTATTTGCGATCATTTGTAAATAATATTCCATAAATAAATTCAGTTGTAATTCTAAATTAAAGTCATGAATTAGGCTGATGCATGACTGCATGAGTGCCCGTTGTAAACTCATAGCGTTAGGCTCGTTGTAAACTCATAGCGTTAGGCTCGTGAATGCCCGTCGCAAACTCAAAGAAGAAGAAGAAGAAGAGATAGCTTGGGACATCACTCCCCTATTGCACGTAATAACTGTACAAGTTTTTCAGTAAATAACATTAACACCTCCACTAATCTTAGTGCAAAAATAAAAATATGTACAGCAATTGCATCTATCTTCATTGTTTGGTGCCTACATCCATTTTTCTGGTTTGCAAACTGAACATATCAGCTATATCCGAAGCTGTGCTGCAATCTTCAGGCTTTCTGTCGGTTACAGATCGAATAAATCTCGGAAATCGAACTGAGATTCCGCGAGATGGATGCACTAAACCAAATGCAGCATGATGAACAGGCGAAACAGTCAAGTCCGCGCCCTTTATTTGCCACACGAGTTCCGCAGAAAACCACATGTCGGGTGCCTCTGCTGTTCGATAGTATGGTGGTTTTTTCGAAAGAATTCTGTCCCCACTAAAGAAGTTCTTCATCTGCAAAAGAATTTTGATGAACAACCAACATAGGGATGAATTCTTGTAAAGGATTCTTTGGAAGATCAATATTAGAAGCTAAAGAAGATTAAATTACATAAAAAGGAGGAAGAGGGCAAGGCTTTCACATGCACAAAACATGTAGTGAAATTCTTCCAACATCAATAAGATTATATCAAGTTAAAATAAAGGGATGAATCGCATATTGTAATCTCACTGGTTTCTTCATCGTATCCACGATGGCACCAATTAGAGAATTGCTTTTTGACATACCTCCTTGTAAAAAGCATCTGAAAATCCTGACATGACTCGGCACACGCTCTGGAATTCTTCCGTATCAGGATTGTAGCATGCCATTAGAAACGGACTAAACCTGGAACATCATGAATGCAGTTTAACAGGCGTGAAATAAAGATTCTTATTTTTTATAGACTGAAGAAGAAATGTGAAAAGGAAAACTAGCTTCACTACACTCAAAAGGAAACAATTTTGACTTGTTCCTTCTTTTTTTGTTTCACATATTCAGCACAGAATTAATTACTGCCAGCATGCTGATTATAATCCTAATCATAAAGAAGACAAAGTAGAGATAGTAAGTAGTATTATTTACCATCCTGCTTTCCGTCCATTCCCATACCAAGCGCCTATAGGTACTAAGTCCAAGGTATCACCTAGCCCTTCAACATAATCTCTTTTGACCTGCAACGGGCAAAGATGATTTGCTCAAGGAGTGAAGCCTTCCAGAACTCTCTCAGTAATAAAATGATTCAAACACATATAACACCTTCAACCAGGCATCGGAACGCTTTGATGGAGCGTACACAGAATCAAGATCAAGGGATTTAACCATGATCCCTTCACATGAGGAGTTAAGGGCGTCATGGAGAAAACTGCTCACCCTATTTGATGTAGCTTCATTATCTAAAGCAGCATCTTGAGACTCCACCTAAAGGAGCTCGGTGACTTCATGGAAATAGTTTAACGTATTGACTTATTCATCGAAGTAAGAGAGAAACTTACAGTCATTTCTTGAGCATATTCGAAATAACCTGGTCTCTCTTCACCAAATAAATCCTTCAAATCTGATTCTCCAGAGAGAATGCAATATCAGGCTAAAAACTAATAAAATGGTATGCTAAATGCTATCCAGCAGAACAGTAAAAAGTCATCAATAGAAGGGAGGTCCATACATTTCCGTCTTGCACGTAAGGGCAGATCTAACAACCTGCATCCAAATTTTTGCAGTCTGAGAAGTTCTGGAGTGAAATAATAATAACAAATAAAAAGTTCAACACAAACAATAAAATGATTTGAGCCAGCTGTGAGCTGACAGTTGAATGAATCTTTAAAATAGATAAGATCATTATTGTTTTCTTCTTCTTTCTTTCCTCTATTCATGCTTCTTCGTGTGTGTGTGTGGGTGGGGGGGGGGGTGGTTCAATCATTGCATTCCCGAAAGAGCTGCAGAGATCACTTACTGCTCTCCATTTGCAAACATGATGTCAAAGACAAAAACGCATATGTCAACCTGCATGAAGAAAAGAGGTCAGATACAACAATAGTTTCTCCCCCCCCCCCCCCAAAAAAAAAAAAAAAAAAAAAAAGAATAACCGGCTCATGGCTCAAGCTCAATAAGTTAGCATCAAACTGGAACATGTAATAAAGATTTTGCCAGTAAAGGGACCTGCTTAGAGTAGGCTTATCACATAAAGTTCTTATGTTCTGATGCATATATTTTTGTAGCAGCTCGTTATGGCACCACAATATACTTGAATTTGAATATTTCATGTGTTGATCTATTGTTACTTGAGCCTGAATGCTTTTCAAACACCCACAGAAGACTTGATGAATATTCGGAGCAAAATTAAGACCTTTAAAACAGTCTTTACACGCTACTTCAGGTGATAAGAACTCAAATAAATACCAATAAAGAAAGAAGAAAAAGAACTCAAGATAAAAGTATTGTCAAGTCCATACATGATAAATCCTTTTGAAGTGAGCAATTGCAAATAAAACTATTAGAAACTAAACGACAGGCTCAACATTTCCATCGAAAAGGTGAATAAGTAGCATTCAGGTTTATATTGGTAACAAGCACAAGCAAATGATTCAAATCCATTAAAGGATGAACACATCCAAAGAGAACCAAAGAAAAGAAGAACCTCGATTTTATCTACGTCAATCAGGGAATCCTTACTCCCTCTCTCCCTGGTAGATAGCTCTTGAAATGACATCAGCCTCCGACCATTCTTTCGATCAATTGCAACCACCTGAACTCAAGATTATATGATGTATGTATCATAAAGACTCAAGCATATGAAGCCAAGAAATGAACATATGAATTTGCAGATTGCTAATAACACATTTTGAATTAGGTGCATCTGCATCAGGATGAAAACAAATAAAAGAAAATAAAGAGAAGGAAGAGTGGAGAATGACCTCAGCATCCAAAATAAATGTTACAGCTGCATACACGCAAGACTCTACAACTATGTCAACTAAATCAGGGAATCTTGATGTGGTTTCATCTCCATTCCTCGAGAAGACACGTATAGAACCATCTGACAATCTGTGAATCTGAGCACGTTGACCATCATACCTAGAAGACACAATGAAATCAAATGCTCGGCAATAGCTAATTTAACTCCATTTAAGGAAGTGTGTTAAGGAAATCTGGATTTCGTTTAATTTTGTTATTTTGGAAAAATGTATAATTAGTGATCTTCCATACTTCTGCACATTAGCTTGGATTCACAGATAGTCATGCTACTAAGAATTATCCAGAGGGAAAATGGGCCCTCTTGTGCAAATACCATATAATGTAGAAGCAAATTGATGCACAAACTTGGAATATTAGATCAATCCCTTGACTCATAAGTCTTTAAAGGAACCAAAATATAAACACAATAACTAAGCTGATAAGCATTGAATACAACAAACTCACTTTCCCTAAAAACCAATGCCACAAACATGTAAATTCAGTAAGATTCTCAAAAGTTCAACAGAAAGACTAGATAGCAAGTGCTCAATAATTGGGAAAAGGGTCAAGAAGCTTAAATGAGCATCTTGTGCAGAAGGCAATTAAAAGGGCTCTCAAGTCAACACAATAGCAATTGATTTTCAACATCTGTTGAGTACTATGCATGCGAGAATCAAAACTGAGTACTAGCTGTATTAAATTACAAGCGCAGCTGGATTTCCAGATCCAAATCTAAATTGCCAGAAAAAAGCCAAAATTCAAGATACCAGATCCTTTTAGCAAGTATTTTAGGGACTGACTTGTATTCACATGTGAATGCCCTGTTTTGGAAGATCTTCAGCACCTCCGGCACTCCGTTAGTAATTCTGTGATAAGATACCACAAGAATAAGCATACAGAAGGTTGAAATAATCTGTTTGCTAAAGAAAGTGGTTAGTAGACATACTTGGCAAGCATCGGCTTGATTGGTATGCCAGGGACCATAGATATAGATGATGACGAAAATTTGATCCCTTTTTCCATCAGAGATGGGATAAGTAGATCCTGAAAAAAGAATCACAACAATCAACAAGTTCAGGATATCTCAATCACGAACAATTCTCTACAAGTACCTATCGGGAGGTAGTAGCAGCACGTGCCTGTGTCGACCAACTAAATATAGGAAGAGAACTACCTTATAACAAGAATATAACAAATGCCACCTTATGTTGGAATTACAATTTGGTTGAAATGGTTAATTAAACAGAGGCAAAACCAAACAAGAGTAGTACATATGCAAAGTACATCAACAGACTATCTAAACTCTGTTTACTCTAAAACAGAGTGTCGTGATAATAAAAACAATCAACAAGAATGGAGCAGGAAATCAGAACTTACCAAGTTTGGAATTTTGTTGTATGCTTCAACCACAGCACTTGAGAGACGCTATCAAAAGATGAGGAAAAACAGAAAAGCTAAGCAAGAACTGCAGCATCCGATTGATGGTTCATCAAATAGAGCAGGATATTGAGTAGAGCAGAAATTACAGAACTTGATATTGAATGTAAGGCAGCACAATATAGAAACTCAACCAAAACAAACCTGCATGTCTTCCTTCAAGTTTCCTGTTGCTCCTTCACAATTCATCACAATGGCCTGGGCTAGAGCAGGAAGAATAGTTCGCATCATAGCTCCAATTCTTAAGTTCCTAACCTGTGTCAATTTAAAAATCGTAAAAGTCAGTTACAGTATGCTTATTATCAGAGCCATGTAATGTAAAATCATCATTATAAAAGAGGTCAAACAAGCTACACAGAGGGGAGGATGAGAAAGAGCTTGTTGAATTATTTTTCCTTATCTTTTAGTCGGGGGGGTGGGGTGGGGAGGGGGGGGACTCTTCAGAATACTTCCAAATACATGATACGTAGTCACCAGACTAACGACATAAGAACAAAAACTCCGAAAGAACAAAGATACAAGTCCACCTAAAACATATAAAATGTAACCTCGTCTATTTTACTTATGCTCTGTCAGTTCTCAACTTCAGTAAAGAGGCAGCAGTCTCTCATCAAATTTCCAGCCAAGCGATTACAAATCAAATCTAACTAAACAGGTGTTCTTTTCCTATCTTCCTTTCTTTCATATGAAATACTATATGTACAATAAACATATTTCCTCATCAGTCCTTTTTACAAGTATTCCCTGGTTCCCAAAATTGCTACATACTACCTCTATCCCATATTTCTTGACACGTTTTAAGAAACGTGTCAAGAAATATGGGACAGAGGGAGTAATTTTTTTCTTTAGGCTTAAATAATAGTTTAGAAATAATCCAGTTACTAGCATAAATCAGCAAAACATCACTTTAACATACCAGTGTTCTGACAAGAAATTTCATCTCCTTCTCTCTACATGAGCACATGAGATTAACAATGAGGCCTTTCTTCCTGGTTGTACTGCCACTACCTGTTTGTACACTGATGAATTCCATGTAAAGGTGGAAAATGCTTATACAATAAAGTGGGCAAGATAAAATCAGAAGAACACTTCAGCATGGAACACATTACTTGTTTACACACAAAGTAGTTCCAAACCAAATCCTCCATGTATCACAAGAAAACATTCACCATAAGGTCATATAATAAGCTCAAAATAATTAAAAGGCCAAACGTTTATGACAACACAAAGTACCTGAGAAAACAATAAACAGGGTTTGCAACGTATGCACCCCAAGTAAACTTAGCATCTATCAAATTGTCCAATTAATGAATGCGGCACAATACGCAGGTTAAAATTTAGGATAGACCTGCTGAAGTCCAGATATATCCTTTTAATTTTATGCCCATATCAACTTCTACACTTCACTTTCACCATGTCTATTTCTTTCCTTTTTCCTTTTTCTTTTTTTGAGTTCAGATGCCCCAAAATCAAGATCAGACAAACATGGTAATCTAGCCAAATGTTGATGCATTATTTCTTTCTTTCCCCCTCCAGAAAGGTGCCCGAGATATTTTATTTAATTTCTTCATGAAAAATATTTAGTACGTCTCATTTGTCCTTATTAAGTAGTATGTTAGTTGAAAAGTAAATTTCCTGGCTCTACACTCCACACAAGATCCGTAGATGCTGCTCTTAAGTACTTGAACCACAACTGAGATTCATGGAAAGTAATTTTGTGCAATTCTATGAGTCCAAGGACCAAAAGATGAATGATTGTGTTTTTCAACAAACCAGTTCCATAATTGGGACATGCATACCTTATCTTTTGTAAAATAGAATAAACTTGTCGAATTGTAAGCGCTGCTGGAGGAGCCAGTAGTGATTGGGTTTGCCGACAAAGCTGAGCAACATCACCTGATAACATACAAATTATTTAACAACAAAGCAAACCCACCAGTACCATAGAGGAAATCGTATATCATGAGGAGAAGCAAAAGGTCTTCAAATATATTATTATACCAAGATCGCCAAGGCTATCATAAAGACTCTTTATTTTTGATCTGTTGGTCCCACAAGCTTCTTCTAGGGCAGAAACAACAATGCCACCACCAATATTCAGTTCCTATAACATTAGATATGCACCAAACATCCAAGAATAAACATGAAAAATGTAATGTAAATAAGCTACATATTTACAGCTCAGCTAACAAGGTGCTTAAAACAGGATCGGAAGGTTTATATCTCCATGAAATTACAATGTTCCACCTTTTGCATTTGAATTCAGCTATTCCAGACAAAGTTTTTGACAAAAATATAGCAAGAATGGAAGGAAAAGCACGATTGAATCAAATATTACCTTATTTTCATGCTCAGGAGCAATCCTATTGGTGCATAAATACACAGCTGGAAGCACATCCTCGGGTGATAGGACCAATAAACTACACAATGAAGGATAATGGACAGTAAAAGGAATGAGGCTCCGCCCAATCAGTTGGAAAGAGAAAAGTCATATAAATAATGTGCATTTTACGTAACAATATATAGCAAATGCCAAGGCAACACACCTCCTAAACATGTTGCATAGTATTGACGTAGCTCTTATCTTGCCCTTTTCTTCTTTAACCAAATCAAAAGTGCGTGCTATATGAATGTATGGAGCAGGCTGTCCTTTCCTCCAGCATGCTGGAAAATATACTAACCCTCTAAAAGCATGCAATTTTAAGCAATATTGCATAAACATGAGAAAGAATAAGTTTCACGATCAGATGGCTATAGACTAACCATGTTCAATAGGAGAGTACTGGTCAGGTGGCAGAGATACATAATCTACAGAAAGATTGTCCTTTGATAGAACAGGGAAAAGAATATCGGACTTGGTTTCAAGATTGTTTTTCTCGGATTTTTCAGCATCACCTTCCTCGGAGGAGATTCTGTTGGTACACTCAGACTCTGTAAATTTGTTACTGCCCGGCAAATTGTATTTGTCGTCATTGGAAATACTAGCATTATCATTGTAATATGTATCCAGAGCCATACTTAAGTCTCCTTTAGTCTTCTCAAGAATTTTCGCGGCATAACTTCTTAATGAGTCACCACCATTCACAATTTGAATAAACTGATTCACCTCCTCTTTGTACAGCTCAGTACTCTCAGCAGGAAACTTCTTTTTCTGGTCGGAGCAATTATTAGATTCAACTTCCACCTTACTATTTTCAGGGACAACAGGCAGTTTTTTGTTGAAGAACTTAGTTATGGTATGCTGTTTTGAATCAGTAGAATTCCGGGCTGAATCTGCTCTTGCTTTCTTTGTTCCCTTGCTATCAAGGTTTCTCTTCCTTTTACCTGGAGATTTAGCACTCTTCTTTATATTCTTAGCACCAGATAATTTAAAACTCTGACTCAGAGAAACAGTCTCAGAATGATCAGTCTTGACAGGAATAGATATAATAGGCGAAGCTGGTTGGTTTTCTGAGCTTCCATCAGGAGCACAAGAGACCAATATACCAGGAAGGACCTGTTCATGAAACTCCGTTTCATGTTCAAAAAAATTAGAAACTGCTTCAACAACATTTCCACCCGAAGTGCCAAGTAAGTCCAGTATCTGAGATAGCGTGACCCAACCAGGCAAGCAATCTCGAAGTTCCTGTACAGATTTCTCCATACTATCATTTCTGATATCTTCAGAATCATGTTCTTGTTGAGGAAGACATGGAAATCTCTTGCCACTCTCACGTTCAACATCACTACCAGAATGCGATGCAGAGAGAGGGGCATCCACTTTATCTGGGATAACATCAATCGACGTGGAAGGAGAGTCCTTCCCTACATCCACTGCCTTGGTCCCACCACGAAGAAACCCCATCAAGAATTCCTGCTTGTTGGCCATTTCATCAACCAACCCAGCAAAATGCTTTCGCATTGCATTAGCATGTTTGCTATCGACTTTTTCAACATCAGCACCAACTGTGGGAATCACACGCTTTGGCTTCAAAAACCTCACATACTCTCTAAGCTCAGCATAATTAGAATGCTCACTATAGGGAACAAGATGAATCTCAAAGGAGTCCTTTGTTCTCACCGAAAACTTGTTCTTCTTGACTTCATACGTCCATCCAGTCGGAACAAAACCGACAACTTTTGAATAACCTTTCTCATTCATAATCTCGCTAATCTTGTTGAAATTGGGCCGAAAATACGGCCAAGTCTCACCCAACACATTCCAACCAACTACATGAACATCAGTCTCTGATCCATCCAGAGTAAACACTCCACTCTCTCTCAATCCTAAAGCACCTAAAATTGCCATCTTCCTCCCACTCACATGAATCTTCCTCTTACACCTCCGTGAAATCTCCATCAAAATCCTCTCTTTCCCAATAACATAAGTAGCCACCAAAAACAGCACGCTCTTCGCATTTGCACCTGAATTCTCAGCCCCAAGCCTCTCAATCACCCCAACAACGTAATCAATCGACTCATCCTGACTCGGAAACACAAACTTCGGATTACAATAGGTGGTATCCAGAAACACAGCATCAGCACCAATAAACTCAGAAAACACACTCTCATTCTTCATTTCCTCACAGTACCTAAAATCGCCAGTGTGCACGTACTTCTCAAACTTAACAACACTACTACTACCTGCACTAGCCGGCACCTTGAACAAGAACTGAACTGCGCCGGGGCAGTGATTGGCTTCGACCAGCCAAACTTCAGAGCCATCGATCAGTACTCTTTGGGCGAGAGGTAAGGGGAAAATCAATTGTAGCGGAATGTTGAGGATTTGGTGGAGGAGAGTGGCGGTGATGGTGGAGCAATAAATGATGCCGCTGGTCCACTGCGGCGAGAGGCCGGTGTAGTGATCGGAGTGGAAGTGGGAGAGGAAGTAGGAGACGGAGAAATTGGGGTCCGCATGTTTGAAGCCGTCGACGATGAAGCGGGTGAGAGGAATGAGTTTGGAATGGGGGAGGGAGGCGGGGGGAGGGGTGAGGGGGAAACTCGGCGGTGGCGGGGGCGGCAGAGAGAGGGAGGAGAGGGCGGCGCGGTGGAGGGCGGCGGTGGTTAAGTTGAGCGGTTCGGAGGCGGACATCGAATCGCGCGGGTTTCGCCGGTCATCTAAGAGAAATAATAGCAGCGGTTTTACCCTTTTCGGTACTTGTAAAATTTAAATATTCGAATTTTCTTTTCTTTTTTTAAAAAAAAGAAAAACAATAAAATCCAACTTGATTTATGATTTTCCAATTTTTATTATCAACATTACAATTTATTTACCAAAAAAAACCTTAAATTTACCACACTTAATTTAATTTAGACGCATCACTATATAAGGAATGTTTCGCTATCTTAGACATACTTAATATATCTACAATTTGATTGGCGATAATATATTTAAACGAATTATAAATAAATAATTCGAGGGAGGGGGAGTAATTGGAGATGGTGGAGGAAAATTACTTCGTTTGTCGAAGGGGCTGATGGGGAATGGTTAAGGAATGAACTGGGTAAGAAATTTGGCAATCGAGGCGAGGAGTCGTTTTGGGATGGGCGGTGGTCAGGCGAGTTGGCGGTAAAAGATATTTTTCCGAGGCTATATCTCCTTAGCTCTCGGAAGAATAGTATCGTAAAGGAGATGGGAGAGTGGGTCGAGGGTTGATGGGTCCGGAAGTTTGGTTGGAGAAGAACTCTCCTGGAGAGAGAGAGAACAACTGAACAAGGGTGGCTGAACTTATTGATTTCATTAATAATTTCCCAGTCTTGGATGGAGTAGATGATCGTCGGCTATGGGGTAAGGAGAGAAATGGTTCCTACTCCGTTCATGAGGCCTACGAGTCCATGAGCGAGGTGGGGCACTCCAGTCCGAATCGGAGCTATCCCCTCGAGACAAGCCTAACATGTACTGTATTTGGTAGGCGATTGCGACGTTGAAGGCTAAAATCACAGCGTGGAGACTTGTCTGGAATAGATTGCCGACTAAAGACAACATCGATAGAAGACACGGTACTGATGTTTTTTTGCGGTCGGTGTAATCAGGTTCGTGAAACTGCCTTCCACGTTTTCTTTGTATGCGGTGGAACAATTTGGTTGATTGGATTGGGGTGACTTGGGCATTCTCTAATGACATCGAGGATCATCTTTCGAGTTTTGCCGGCTTGGTTAGACGTAAAGGATGGAGAAAGAGACTATGTGAAAGTGAAGGAATGAGTCTGTTTGCTTGCTGGCAAGGCTTGGGATTCCAAAAGAATTATTGATGTCATTTTTGGAGCTGAAATGTCGTGAGAGGATCGGTCGAGGAGAATATGGTCGAATCTCAAACTTGCTATGCAATGGAGCAGAGAGTAGAGCTACTTTTCCTTCTGTAATATTACTCCCTATACGTGTAAATATCTTCTTTCTTTAATACAAACTTTCTTTCTTGACAAAAAAATTATAAAAAATAAAATAAAATAAATAAATATATACTATACTATACTTAAAAATAAATCATATAAAAAAAACTAAACTATAATTAAAAAAAATTATACCCTAAATTAAAAATTATCGACGGTCCACTCCGCATGTGTCCCAAAATCAAAGGAAAAGAAGGCTTGATAAGTAAAAAAGATGTATCTATACATGAAAAAAAAAATCAATAGAACGCTTAAAAGAGTCGACATTAAAACACATACACTAGTTCAAAACATGATTTTTGAATACAATCCTCCATAGAGAAATCAACTAATTTGATAAGCCAAAGGTAGTTGGTTCCATGGAAAAGGAAATGGAAAATTAGAAAGAGGGGGGAAAACAATTTCTAATAATCCAGTGACGTTACAGAACTCAACACTACTTTCCATAGAAACAAACTATTATCATAGGGGCAAAAGCAAGACTGGACAAGGGACGAACTCCGCTAACAAGTTTGCATCGACGTGCTTGGAGTGGACGGCTTCCATGCTCATAACCACGAGATCCATATTCATTTCATCAGCCACTTCTCCGATTATTGCAGTTGGCTTGTTTCCTTCTCCCAGTCTCTCTAACACCTTAAATTCTTGGAAACCCCCTGCATTATTAAAGAAAAGTGATTAGCATAAACACAATAAGAAAGTCCAACTCCATGCGAAGAAACATAAACTTACCTTCGGATAAATGCCAACGAATGCTAGCTAGTTGAGTTTCGTGCTCAGAGAGTGTTTCCTTCTCCTTTTCATCTATAACTGCAAAGAACATTAAGTTCTTTATTTCTTGAATCCGGCATCAAAAAGTTCTGCAACGTGTAAGTTCTCCCCCAACCCCATCCCACCAGTTAGTTTTGCAGAAATCAGGATATAAGAAAGATGGAGTTTTTGACCGTACCTACAACTGTTATTTCAGCCCCGTATTTCTTTGCCAAAGCAGCAATCGTCGAAGTTGCCTAGTAAAACAACGTTAGTTCTATAAGTATAACCATAAGCACATTGGGAGAATCACAAGGTAAGCACTAAGCTATGAAAAGCTTTCTCCAACGATGTGTAGCCTACACAACGGTTCTCTAATTTGAAAACATTTCCTAGCATTGCAGAAGTATAAAGGCAACGAATTCTCTGCTTTTACAAGGAAAAGAAGTCGTGGGAATTAACTCAGCTTTTCGACACATGCTTTACAAAACTAATTATGGCCAGTGTATCTGATGATCAAATACTTTAATATCCCTTATCAGTGATTGCTTTAATTGATCAGAGCAGTTCAAGAAAAGAAATCGATGCTTAGATTTCAGCAAACACAAAACAACAAACTTTAGACACGAGATACATACGAGGGACAAAGGCATCCACGCTAAAGCCTAAAAGAAACGAAAACTGGGGGCAAATGAAATGCAATTAAGATTCTTTGTAAACATATATATAGAAATATACCTGCTTTGTACCATCAGTAAGATAAGGATTGCGATCTATGACTGGAAGGAGCAACTGCTTGAACTCAGTAAAGGTATATGCAAGAGGAATGGCATCTGATTCGTTTGGTTTAGAATTAACTGAAGGAAAAAAAGAAGCAAAAAATCTTCAGACATTAAAGAACTTGATCACAAACTGTAACTTGATGTAATCAAATTATCTAACACCGGCATGGAAATTCTTTCATTATTAAATTCATTATGAGAATTATTAACACAGGCTTAATCAGCAGAAAAAAGTAAGAAACCCTAGCGGCATCAACTGCTCAACATAGCATCACAATCAGAAAATCCCAAATTTAATTCATCAAATAATCAAAAAGGGCAGGAAACAAGCAATCGTTCGCCTGAATTAGTAAATGCACGGAGTGAACTGGAGAGAGTCAAGTTAAGTCAGATATGAAGAAGTGAATTACCTCGAACTTGAAGGAGCGAGGTTCTGGAAGGAGGGTGGGGTAAAAAGTGAAAATTGCAGGATTTGAGCCGCCGCGAAGGAGGGAAGGAGAGAGCTGAAAGCGGTGGCGCGTGAACGGACGCAGCGGCCAAGAGGGGGTCTGCAGTTCCCGCCGGAAATGCGAGCGAGCAACGGGCAACGGCCATTGAAGAAGATTCAGGAAAGCGCGGAGTGTGGGGTTTTGCTAAAAAAAGACAAGAAAGTGCAAGTGCAATACGATTGAGATGGAATATTGGGATTTGCTATTTCTCTTTGGGGAAATTTATTTTCGATTATCTATACATTTTCTGTCTAGCTTCTCGTTCTCGTATTATATTAAGACAAAAACTTGGGTGAGGTCGGCGGCCATATAGTGTGGTCGGGTCAAAGTGTCAATTTTTATATAAAAAAGTGTTAATTTATACGAATAAAAGTGTCAATTTTTAACATAATTATTTTACAAATAAAATGTCAATTTTTAAAAGTGTCAATCTTTATACAGAAAAGTGTTAATCTACACGAATAAAAGTGTCATTGTTTTAGCCGTCCGCACAGTGTCTCTGGCTGACTCAAGTGTGTCCCTTATATTAATGGATAATCATCTTAAATATAACTAAAAATAATTTTAAAAATAATTTTAAATATAATTTTAAAATTAAATATAACTAAAAATAATTTTAAAATTAAAAAAATTAATTTTGAAAATATTATAGATAGAAGGTGATTATTGATTAATTTGATAGGAAATATCAAGCGAAATTGCAATAAACGAACGATAAGTTTGCTCATCTTTCATTCTATTGGTATGTGTTTTAACTTTTAAGTAATCAAGTACTCCATCTGTTTCTCGGACTAATGAAGTGGAACGTAGGGAATACGTAATTTTTTCAAATAAATGTTTCTTGATTGTCACTTTGTTCACTTGTGTGTAGGATGATTATCATTTTTTTTAACAATAATTGTCATTTTCATTCTCAAAAATTATCATTTTACCTCACAAAGATTATCACTTTTGATACGTCCTATCCAAATTTTTGTATAATCTCTAAGAATTCACCCACCATTTTCTTTTCTTGTTCTTTGGATAATATAATGAATACTATCAATCTATACTATATTTATTATAAAAAGTGTCTTGTTTACAAAATTTGATTTGCCTATTATACCCTTAATATTATCAATAGAATTAATCATTAGAATATTAAAACTATCATTAGAATAAAAATAAAATTGTATACGTTATATTAGAATTAGAATACTACTAATTAATCTGTATATAAGATACATTAGCAATCATTAGTGCCTGATTTAGAAGACTACAACATAGCAGTACGTTTCTTCTTATTTTTCTTTTCTTTTAAGTCGTATAGTAAATAGATTTATTTGGAGTTTTGATATTTGTTTGCTTATCTATATTTCTTAACTAAGGAATTTAGAAAGCACTTCATCGAGCAGTTGACATCTTCTTTGCTTACTTAGGAATGATATATATGATGATGAATATTTTATTTTTTTTCTTTTTTCTTTTCTTACGAGATAATCACAATGCTATCATCTAGAAAACAATTGGTGAGAAGAAGATATCATGATTCCTTTTATTTTTAAAGTTATTTAGTGACTTTATTAATTTTATTTCTGATTGCATATACAACGTATAAAAGCTATAATGACATCTGAAAAGATGAGAATTCTCTTTATCTGTTTTAAAATTCACTTTGTTAACTATTGATATGCCTAAAGATCAAAATAATGATGAAACAAATATATTATATAGTCATACTAAGTAGAGTGCAATAGTGGATGAATGAGGTATACTAGAGTTTTTTGTTTTTCCTTTCTTCTTTCACAATAATATTGACAAACATATCCTTTACGAAAGTGATAAAATCTTCAAGAATGCAAATGTTCCACTTCAAAAATATATTTATATATATATATATACATATACCCTCCATCCACGATAATTGTATCGTGAGGCTCTGATACGAATTTTAAGAAATTATTAGTAAGTGTTTTTGACTGGTGAAAGAGATCACATATTTTGCAATATTTGATGAACAATGGTTTAAAAGTAAGAATTTTGAGTATTGTGGACCATGGGTGATAGAATGTGATGAGCTTAAGAAAATAAGAATGGGGTGGAATATATGTCCAAAAATGAAAACAATACGGTTTCGTGAATAGACCAAAAAAATAAAAGATAAAAATGATAGTACATTTTTTGTTGACGAAGATAATATTTATTTAGAGTGCTTATGAATATTATAGTTGTACATATACGCGTGACATGAGGCATATTGGTTTTTTCCCTAATGACAATTCAATGGCATGAGGATGAAGAAGAATTATGTATCTAACAAACATATTTTATGGTTAACGGTTTATTTTGAATATATATGAGAAATTTTAGTTTGAAGTGGAACTTAAGTAGTTGATTGTAACAAGGGAAAAAAATATACTACAAAAAATTTTCTTATCCATATTTAATATACTAATAAGGGTATACCTATGTTATATATTTAATTTATAAAAAAACAATGTAATATTACTATATTGTATTAAAATACAATTTAGTTGTTTCATATATAGAATTAGAATCCTAGCAAGGTATATTCAAATGCATTAATAACAGTGATATGTTCCTTCATGCTTCCTACATATAATTAACTCCTTATTTATTTTCTATAAATATAGATTGGACCTGCTAGGAAATTATCAACTTTTCTCGATAGATAGTTTACGCATGAATGCTCCATCTAACATGAATACATTAATGTATTTGTTATTTATAATATAGCGTATAATACACAAGTAATGATAGGATAAAAGAATTTATTAAATATATTACAAAATATTATATATATAATTACGCCCTCCGTCTTATAAAAATGATCTCATACGACAAGGCACATATGTTTGAAAATAAAATATTTTATAATAAATTTAGGAAAATAGAGTCACTTTTCAAATGGATTTTGTCAAATTATATATACAAAAGAAAAATTGTAAATAGTGTTCTAAAAATTGGCGTAAGTGTTAAACAGCACCAAACTGACCCAATTATGGCTTGATTGTTAGTCTCTACTCTCTAGGTGTTGGTGTTAAGTCCACCAGTTGGTTTGATTAAAAAAGATTGTGCACAGGTTGTGTTAACTTACACAGTCTCAACACTGAAACATTAAATAATTTTGTCAAGTATACCATTTTTATTTTTGGATTATTTTCTAAGAATATATGTTACAATATTGTTGAAATTAGAGATTAAAAGATTTGCACTATTAGAAATTTTGTTAGCTTTCAAAATATATTATTTTTTCCTACAAAATAAAATTAATTAAGTAAACAAGAGATTATACGTGCAACGCATGTAATCACTGCTTATATATCTAAATGAAAGCACAAATAAGCTTAAAATTGTTTTGTAGCCCAATTCTAAAATTTCTAAGAATGCACCACCATCCATCAATATATTGTTGGTGAATCGATCATGTGGATTGTACACAAAAGTTCACGTTTATGGGATCCTAATGGGTCTACACGGGATCCTAAACAGCGGTCCCAAACGTAGTCACTTTGTGACGTACTAGGTTAACAATTTGTGCGTTGTTTTTCTTATTTTTTTCGTATCTATTGTGTTGATTTTCGTATCACATAGATCTCCATCAAACCACACTTCTCTTGTATGATATCGTTCCAAACTTCCAAAAACAAATAGATTTCACATCATCACCATTATTGGAGCTAAAAACATGTACAATTATCAGCAACACACATCACAAGTTCATTTCAGAATTATTCGCTTCACTCATCAACCCTTTTTCTTGAGAAACACAAAGTAGTTCTTCTCTTTCTGGTGCCTCTCATCAACTATAGGCCTCTTCAACACTTTCTCCAAATGCAACTCAAACACCTCATCCACTACTCCCCTTCCAAACCTTTCCTCAACAAGCACCCCAATCACAGCTCTCATATGAGATACCACAATTCTCGGGTCCGGATCCCGCCTCATCGGGGCTCCCAGCTCTGCCATCCTCTCGACAAGAAACATCCCGTTCGCCTCGACCAATGCCTCCAGCTCCGACGGAGTCGGATAGTAGAACGGCAAGTTGAAACAATCCACCTCCTCCTCACCTATCTTCCCCTGCATTCAAGTGTTAATTAATCAAGAAACTAATCTCCTTCAATGTATGTAAGCTAGTACTCACCATTTTCGCCATGTCGTAGAGGCAAGATCCGAGAATGTCGAACGCCTCACCTATGCTGGAACCGGGACCGAGCACGTAGTCATCGGGAAATCCAATCAAGACTAACACCATCATCCCTCCGGCAACTAGCTCTTCGCCTCTCGCGCTCAAGAAGGCGTTCATGTCCCTCTTATATTGAGACGAGTACGCGTCTCTCACCTCTTTCCTCCCTCCGGAGTAGTGAATTCTTCCCTTATTCCACCCATTTGAGCTCCTCTCCGTTACCCCCTCTGGCACTCTTGACAGCCAGTGAAGCGCGGTGGAGCAGTGCGCGAAGTGGATGCTCGACTCAGGAAAGATACGGGCGTGGAACGAACCGGGGGCCGCTGCAGCGAAGTAGTTCCTCGAAGCAGGCAGCAGCTTGAAGAGAGTATTGAAGTCGTTACCGGTGAGATCGTTGAAGAACACGAGGAATTCCGGGGTTCTACGATCTTGGCCGGATCCGTACCTTTCCTCCACAGCTCCGATGATGTTCTCGACTGCAAAGAAGGCGTTGGGGCCCACGGAACACCCCAAGTCCGCGATGCGAAACGTGTTCCGAGCATCGAAACTGGGATTCCCAGTATCCAGATGCTTAAAAATCAGTTCTTGCACCAGATTTTCTGCAGAAACCAGCAACTCCTTCTGTGGGAAAATGAAGAAGATGATCACCGTAGTTAGTTTAAAGTGCATGAGCGATGGAAAGAATTCCATTAAATCATGTAAATGGAAAGGAAAGAGAGGATTAGCTTGTTTGAGGAAAAGTATCAAACACCTGGTATGCAGAATTGTGGGCATAACTATTAGGGCCATCACCTCCAACCATATGGTGTTTGGAAGAGCCGCCATTGAAGCTCTTCTCTTCACTCATCCCTTCAATAAATGCAACCGAATTTTTCTGCTCGTGACTGAATATAGTCGATCAATTTCATCTTTATAGACCATGATAAAACTAATAAAAAATGAAACTAAAGTATACTAATATCCCAACGAACTTGAAACGTTTCTTGAATATATGGAAGATATAAAATAATGAAATGCCTCAAATTCGTTCGGACAAACTATAATATAATATAATATAATAGATTAAAGCATCATGTGAGGTCCAAGAAGAAGAACTATCATGTTATGATTTAGATTGAAACATTGGATTGTGATATTTGTTTGTGTATTTGTGTCATCGTCACTGCAAAATAATGTTTAGCTCTCATGCAAGTAGTCTATGATTTTATTAGTGTTTTGATTGGGAAAGAGATGCTGTTCAAAAAATTGATTAGGTGAATCCAAACTCTAAACTATAAATTATGGGATTAGCTAAAAAAATTATTATCCTGAGACTTAAAAACAAATTTTGTGAAAGGAATTGAAGATTTGAAAAATTAATCAAAAGTGGTCCAAAAATGAAAGGAAAGCTACGACCAAGACAACTCCATTTTATGATTTATCTCATTTTGATCAAATATGAGAGAGATCTAGAAACAGGCCAAAAATGAAATTTATTGTGAAATATTATCAGTTGACAAAATTTGCTCTTCCATACAACAATGAATTTTAACATCATGAATTTATTTAGGGCACGACTTATATGTTTGAATGATCCAAAAATGAAATAACAATTCTTGCTTCTACCATTCTTCATTAGTTGGTTGTTATAAAATTATAATAATAAAAAAAGGGCCATTTATGTAGAATTCAGTAATCAATGAATATGAGATTAGTCATTTCTATCACTACTCTTTCTTAGTATTAGTTATTTCCGATTAAGATGAATGAAGTTTATTACTAAGATTTATTGAATAAATTATAGTTACTTGCTAGTGATTATTTATTTGATACAACACAAATATATAATGCTCCTCGGTAGAACACATTGTTTTTAGCATGCATTAGTAATAAAATGGACTCCAATGCTCATATGGGCTTTTAAAATTTAATTAGTTCAATGGTTGTGGACTTGTGGTTAACTACTTGAATAATTATTAATATATATATACCCTATTATAAAAGTGTCTTGTTTTACAAAATATGGTTTACCTATTATATCCTTATTATAAATCAATAATTTAAGGGCTATAGTGTAATTATATATACATATATACATATGATTTATTGAAATATTAATTGCGTCATCGTCATTGAATATGTTTTGAATAAAATATTTACTCTTTAATCAATAATTTAAGGGCTATAGTGTAATTATATATACATATATACATATGATTTATTGAAATATTAATTGCATCATCGTCATTGAATATGTATTGAATAAAATATTTACTCTTTTTATACCATTAGATTTATCCGATATATATATATATATACTTTATTAATTAGATATGTATATCTCATTCATCTACAACGAAATTAAAAAAGATCTCCTTACGTAATTCTACTTCTATTAATTAACAAGAAAATTAATTTTATATATTCTTGCCATGGTTGCTGTGAAGCTAACCGAAAATTTCTTATGCTCAATTTTTTATTTTTTTTTTCACCTTAACTTTTATCCATGTTCTTTCTCAATAGATTATAATCATTGTTTCCCCTGATTTTATCATATTTTTATTGTAAGATTAGAAAAATAATTTACGGTACTTAGTTTTATAACAATATGAGGTTCAAGGTTGTGTTTGAAACAGAAGAATCCACTAAACGAAGGTAACAAGCCATTTTGATTTGAATTACCGTATAGAGTTATATATCAACTCAGTATATTTGAATTAACGTATAGAGTTATATCAACTCTGTGTATTTGTTGTTTAAGTTCTTTTCTTAAAACATGTACATAGGCACTGTAATAGGACGATTGTCTGATTTATTATATAACCGGATGATTTTACATACTTTTTATTTATTGATTGATCATTCTCAATATAATATTTTAATATATATAATATATGGAAAGTGGCGAATATATATAGATTAATTTTATATTATTATTCATTGTCAGTCGTTTGTTCTTAAAATAGATCACAAAGATTATTAATTACCAAAGAAATTGGATAAAAGAAATAGAAAAAAATTAGGGATAAAAGAATAGGAAACACTCGCTACCGACTGTTGGCACATTTAATGTGCCACTGTTGGTGTAGCATGCCACATCATCAAAAAATTTCTTTAGAATTAAATTTTTTAGTATGATTTAATTTTTTTATGGTAGAATTTAGTTTTTAGGATATATATTAATATTATTTTTATTATTATTTTTAGCATAATCACCTCATTCGTGGCACATTAGAGCATTCCTCATAAAAGAATTACCAGTTAAAAGGTAAAGAAGTAGAGTACATAAAAAGGAAAAAAAAAAAAAAAACACAATTATATTGTGTATATGGAAGTAGAAATAAGTGTTGATTCCAATACAAATACAGCTAAATTTCTATAAAAATATAATGATTTTTGATATAAATTTTGCCTTTTCTAATCTCCTTTAAGTGCAATATTAGTTTATATGCTTATTTTAATATCCATTTGTCAAGATATTTCATTTGAGATAGTTGCCGGATATTATTGTGTTTTGTCTAGCTATTATAAATTTGAAAAAAAAAATAAAAAATATTGGTACAGTCGAAATGCATAATTGTCCCTTATATGAATGATTAAGCCATAAGCAAATTGTTGACATGAAATTGCTTCGATCATAAAATATGGTAAAACTGATACTCTCTTTTCTAGGGATGAGCACGGGTCGGTTAACCGACCATTTTACACTTAAAAAAACGACCATGCGGATTTTTATCGGGTCGGTTAACCGTTATAAATTAAAGAACAAAGACCAAAAACCATGAAAGCGGTTAACCTAAAAATCGGGCCGGTTAACCGTTTATTTCGGTTAACCATAAATAAAAGAAATATTCTATTTTCTATAGTTCATAATAGGAAAATTCGAAAGAATTCATATCTTAGAATATACATGCAAACAAATAATTTACAAAAATCAAAAAACAATGAAATTTAATTGCATAATCCTAATAGAATAAGCTTTGCAATAACTTAAACTAACAATCGAGCTACCTTCAATTTTATTAACTTTTGGCTCCATCAATACTCAGAATCAGGTGATCTTCTCTCAAACTTTATTAGTAATATCTAATAATATATATATATATATATACAAAATATAATATAATATAATATAATATAATATAATATAATATAATATATATATAAAATCATATATTTATTTAATTGGTACCGGTTCGGTTAACCGCCGGTTTTTTAGGCATAGAAACCAAAACCGAACCGTTAGAGTCGGGTTTTAAAAACTAGAAATAAAAAGCGAACCATACGGTTCGGTTACCCATATTTTCAGATCGGGTTCGGTCTGGATAGTCGGTCGGTTCGGTTTTTTCGGTTTCTTATGCTCAGCCCTACTCTTTTCACACAGTAAAAAATAAGATGCATCGATGTATACCATTAAGGCGTGTTCTCTTTAATAGAAAATGAGAGAAAATAAGTATTTTTATAACTTTTTTTCATTTTCACTTATTCTCTATTATTGATAATTTTTCTCGGTTAGGATAAAACAATTTCCTTAATTAGCATGTCATTTTTTCATATTTTCACTCCAATATTTCTCAAGGTTTGTAATAATTATATTTTACGACATGTTAAACATATTTTCCACTTTAGTGATATTGGATAAAAGAAATGAGGATCACTTTATGGGATAAAAAAAGTATTATTTTCTTATACTTAATTTCTTTATCATAAAAAAGAACACCCTTATTGAAGTTCACTTATAACCTAAAATTTATTTTTATAAGATTATACAATAGTAGTACAGATTATTACATTCATATTTTCTTCAAAAAAATATCTAACTCATAATAGAGCTATAATAAAATAAATTTGGACTGTGAACTATGCTAATTAACGTCCACTGTTAGTTTGACTGTAGAAGATTGTGCATAAGTTGTCTTAATGTAGTATATTGGTTTAGTTTTTAATTGGATTGTTATTTGAGGATATATACAGACTTATATTTTGTTGAAGTGATAACTTAAGTATGTGGTAGTATAAGAGAATGTCCTTAACAAGAGATTATACGTGCAACGCACGTAATCACTGCTAGTATAATAAAATAGCTTAAGGAAGAATAGCTATGCTAATGGCCCGACTAAATCATAAGCAATCAATCAACATATATAATTTAAATTGATTTTTAAATTATTGTCGGTTATCTCTCTTCAAATTCGGTATTACTTTCGATGATGTTGATTCGAGCTCAAATCGCAATTTACATTTTAGATTCCTCTTTCTATAGATTGCAATTTCTGGTAAAAAAATCGTTTCAATATGTGAATGCTACTTTTGTTAATCATCAGTAAAAACCTAGCTTAGAAATGAAAATATTGAAATTTATAACGAGGCAAGGCAAAATTAGGTAGTTAATTACGTAGGAGTAAGATATTGCAGAGTATAATAGGTTGATTTATCCACAATGTTATATATGCAGAATGCTTTAGCTTTATCAGCTATATAATCCACAAAATTCAATAGCAGAATTCATTTATGTATAATCGAAAAGATAGGCAAGTTTCTTATTCATCGAAAATTTGTGTAAGCACTCGTGTTTGATGAGAATTAGAATGATGCTTGCTGATTATAATAGTTTAAATAGTTAAGATTGATCCTTTGCAATTTCTCATGTACTCGATTTGCTGATTTGCTATCATCCTTTGCAAGTACCCTTTCACCACCGAATCCGCCATGAAAAAGATCGAAGACAACAATACTTTGGTCTTCATTGTCGACATTCGTGCTGACAAGAAGAAGATCAAGGATGCTGTCAAGAAAATTGAATTTTTCCTTTGCAAGTATTTCATCGGAATCAAATGATTGAAATTTCCCTTCTTGAATTGTTTTGAGGTCTTGAAATATTTTCGTTGCCAACTCTTTGCAATTTTTTGAGGCCTGATGGTACTAAGAAGGCATATGTTAGATTGACTCCTGATTATGATGCGTTGGATGTTGCTAACAAAATTGGCATCATTTGAAGAAATTGCTTTTCCAGATTTGCAGTTCTTTCTTTGTGAGATTGGACACTCAAGATTTTTGTAGTTTTAATGCAATTTAGAAGTTTGAGCTTCTAATATTGTTAGTAAAGATTTCATAATCCACATTCACATTCTAATCACTCCCAGTCCCAGGCTGCATATGGAAAGCACATATTATTATCTACGTCTACATGCATGTCTAAAGTGTCGAAGTATATATCTTGTTGTGCATTTTTGGTCATTTGCTAGCTTATATATTGTGAAAATGTATAAAGTATTTCAATTTATATGTTATCTAGAAATAAAATAAAATAATAAACAAGCACAGTTTCCCATTTTTTGTTTGCAAAAAAATGGATACTTTCTATTTTGAATGTGGACTCCACCTAAAAAGTTACTTTCCACCATCTAATTGCATTTTAAGGAAAACTCAAACTCCACTTAAATGGTAATCTCACCTCTATGAAAAACATGAATATTTTGTCATTTTCGGTCATACGGAAAAAATATAAACATTTCCATTTTTAGCTGTAGGCCTTAGATCAATAATTTTTTTCCACACTCCAAAATCGATAAATATCCATTCTAATATTCATTTTACTGTACTATTCCTTCCTTTCCATTTGTAAGGGCTAAGTTCGATTTCGGGGTCGTCCCATTCATTGTGGGCTATTATCGAAAAATAGAAATAAATAGCCCAATTAATTAAATAAATCAAAAGGTTAAATATTAGTTTAGTAATTTTAAATTCAAAAAAAATTCTTAAATTTGTGATTAAATGAAAATAAATTATAATTATATAGTAAGTAATTCATTAATCAATAACCATTTTTTTTAATCAGACAAACACAAGTACACAACACACTCATACACACACACGCACCTGAGGTGACTTGAACCCAAATCTCTGGTTGGAGGGAAAACGTCTTATCAATTAAGCCGCGCTTCGTTGTCAATCAACACACCTAATAACTATTACTAACTATACTAATTAAGATTGCCTTAATTTTCGTGCCCGAAAAGTTAAGCATTTTATTAATAGGACATAGGGAAGTATTATTTATTCTATTTCAAATAGTATAAAAAACCACTGTACTATTCAATCATTACAAACATAAAATATTATGTCAGAAAACTCCGTTCATGTTTTTCATAACGGATGAAATATGATGCACTACATTAAATGAGACTTAAACTTCATACATTATAAGATATTAAAAGTCGTCTAAATAAAGTGGTACCCGTTTATCGTAGACGGAACAAATATATAGATGGCGAATAGAAATGGGGAGCGTGCATCTTCGTTGCGAACGATCCGAAGCTTTAATTAAATGAAATTCGTATTGATGTACAGAACAGTACGATACATTGATTTCTGCTGCATGATGAATTAATTACTACTATTGACTAGCAGTTGTCATCAATAATACTTGCCAATGATTGATTTCATTTTTCTTATTTAATTCTTGTCTGATAAAAAAGGAATATAAAAGAAGGGCCAAAAAATGTGGGATGGGGACGCGGAAAAATCACATGGTTGCCTTTTGCTTTATTTGAGAGTAATAGCCGTTTAAGCAACGCGTCACACAAAGCTTACCTTATTATCAAGTACAGTATTTCCCACCTCTTCTGCATTTTCTATTATAAAAATAAAAAAAATTAACTAAATTTATCACTTTAAATAATTAATCTTAAGTCTCATGCAATTTATACACTCGCCATGGGTATACATTTTTCATTGCTATTTGATATCGACAAGCAAACATTATATAATTATACTCACTATCATTAAAAAAATAAATTGATAGATTTTATATTAGAGATATATAGTTATAAGTTTCTATTCATACCCTATAACTTAATTCTAATATAATTTAAATTTACATACAAAATAAATCTTATACTATTAGACAGGAAAAGTAAAAATAAATAGAAAAGAAAGGAAAGAAACGATCAAATTAACCTGACCGTTGCCAGGTTCCACAATCACAACTTTATTTCAAGAAATATTAATATTTTCTTTTTTTTGCAAGAGCTAAATACAACATAAATTTCTACGAACTTGAACCTCGTAGAAAGTTAACATTTGAAATTTGAACTTTAATATTCAGGTCAAAATATAACCTAGATATGGATTAACGGTTGATTTTCGCCCCTCTTTGATTGATGGTTAATTCTTACTATATCAAATAAACAAAACATTCATCAACTAATGTGATTTTGACTTTTGTAATAATTTATTTAGATGTACTCACCCTGCAGGTCTTAAGCTCATTTACATACACGTTACATGAATTTAATATAAACCGACTAACATCGAAAAATTAAAGTTTATCTTA
>CM038113.1:3954210-4117101 GCA_001642375.2 Mentha longifolia | reverse complement strand
GGCTGTAAGGAACTCTGAAACTGCTAAACTACGACTGCAGAGAGAGCAGTTCGAGCTGCATCCGGTTTCCAGCTCCGAGCTCGTTTGAGACGAGTGTGCTACAAAAGTAAATCATCGTTTCATTTTATAGAATGAAATCAATAAATGAGATGATGTAATGTGGGAGGAGCCAACCTTGCAGCAGCACCAAAAGAATACGGTATGTGGTAGTGCAATGAAGTCATTGTGAAGCTGCAGATAAGCAAAAAAAGGGCTTTGGATACGAAACTACAATATAATCACTACATTAAAGATTTATCTAAATTCAAGATATATACCATATGGAAAGAACGATGTTGCGAACTGTGGATTAGGCAGCAATCCAGAAAGCAAGATTACTAGCTCAAATGACCACCACTCCAAACTGCAAAACCATAAATGAGAAACCAATACGAAATAACAAGAAAACCATTAAAAAAAAAGGGGGGCAAATGCAAGGAAATTTACCAGACCATGACACTGAGGGTACTGCAACCGGAAGAACTCCCCATGGTGAGAAGAACATCTCTCGAGAACGAAGCACGAGTTTTCTCACAAAGCCGGTGAGTACTTCACATAGAGAACAAGCAAAACGACGTTGAACCAATACGAAATGGCTTATGGACAAGGCAGCCCCGCCATTGCCAAGATTGAACTTGAACCAAAGGCCCACACATGACTAATGGAAGAAGAGGGATAACAATGCACTCCACGCATTGGGAAAATCATGCTCTGAGTCTGCAAATAAACGAACCAGAGACTGAAGAATAGCGTAAGGAAACATGTAGGGATCAAATAAATGGTGAATTTCCCTGCTTCAGCTGAGATCAGAGGGTCTTGACCTATGAATATCAGCACTCCTCTGTATAATCCATAGACAGAAACTGGGATGCATACAATGAAGAGGCACAAATTGCCCCATAGGTACAAGTCCCCACTCTTTTAAATTGCTTCGCTCCATAAGCTTGCCCACACAGAGTTTCCAAAGCACTCGCATTCCGAACTGCAATTTTACAGATCTACTGTTTATTCTGCACTTTTTTTTTTTTTTTCGCAAATTGAAGATGTGTTTGTGGAGAGGGAATTTACCAGAGGCTGAATCCGGTGACGTTGGAGAGAGATGTGGCGATGGAGGCGCTAGAGAGAGAGAGCTCGCCTAAATGCCCTAGCATGAAAATCGGCGAGGTGCGGAGGAGGTACTGCGATAGCGTCACCACGATCATCGGCAGCGCGATTAGGTTGACTCGGTTCAGCTCGCCGGCGACCGCCGACCACCGCTTGCTCCGCTGCTTCAGTAGTGGTACCTCCGCCTCCATTTTGTGGGGAGCCGACGCCGGAAAACGGAAACTGCGTTTTTAATGCAGCTGGTACTCAAATTTAAAAAAAATAAAAAAATTGCAGAATTATTATGAAATTCAGTAATGGAGAAAATGAAAAGGGAAGTTTGATTGGGATTTAGTGGCTTGGAGAGGAATCCTTGAATTTGATTGGAGTTTTTATAGGCAGAATGGCAGACAGTAGAGCGGCCGTGGACGCAACTCGAGGAAGAACAAGGAGGAAGATCCATTGTCTGCCACGTGGCCTTTGTGAGACGCCGCAGTCAAATTTGTCCTTTCCCGGGAGTGTGTTGGTTTGAAATTGGATGTTGATTAATAATGGCCACTACTATACTATTTGCACCCGTGCGTGAATCGCACGGTAGAATTTTGTTTAAAAAAATTAATAATATTTTCTCCGTTTATGATTTATAGACCAAAAACTTTAGAAACGAAGTTTAATGTATTTTGTTGAAATGTTAATAGATTAAATGTTAAAGTGTTAAAGTGAAATAATTGTAAGTTCATCTAATATTTTTAATAGTATTAAAGTGTTAAAGTATTAAAGTAAATTGTGAGACTTACTACTAAAAAAGAAAATAGTCTATAGATGACGGACGTTCTAATACAGTAATAAAGTCAATAGATCGTAGACGGAGGGAGTATTAATTAATAGATTATTTTTTTCTTCAAAAAACTCAATTATATAATAAATTTTCAAAGTGCAAATTCATTTAAGATAAGATTTAATTTACTAAAGATCAATTTAATTATATATATTCGATATGTAGTTAGCGGTTAAATATATGCATATGTATGTGCGGAAAGAAGTAAACCAAAACAACGTATGCATGCTAATGATCAAAAACTGAAATATTACAAATTGTGATATACTACCTCCATCCCACCTAATTGTCCCATTTATTTTTGATATTTCGGCACGTTTTTCCTCCGAAACCTAGTACGAGTTTTAAAATATAATTTTGAAGTATCGTTTCTTTTACGGGATACTATGACACATAGTATCCCGTAAAAGAAACGATACTTCAAAATTATATTTTAAACTAGTACTAGGTTTCGGAGGAAAAACGTGCCGAAATATCAAAAAATAAATGGGACAATTAGGTGGGATGGAGGTAGTACTTCATTATAGACAACATTGACAGTTGATGTATATACTACCGTAACTATCATCGTGATCATCCAAGATTTCCAATCGGTTATGGCTGCGTACTTTTGATAGAGCAACATATAATTGACCATGCTTGAAAACCGGTTTTGATAACAATATGCTAACGTGAGATAGTGATTGGCCATGACTCTTATTTATCACCATTGCATATGAGATAATGAGAGGAAATTATCGTCTTTGAAATTTGAAAGATAATTTAGGGTCCACTGATATAACTGACATTCTTGGAATTAATACTTTTTATTGGATACTCTATTTTTTTTACCTTATCATCGAAAATGCATTTCGCACAATTCAGAGTTGTAGTCCGAACTTGCTCTTGCCGGCAATTTTGGAATTGATTTGCTGAAATCAATTCCAAATGTGATTGGCTGAGGAGAAGACTCAGATCTCAACAACTAAATTGTACTACTATCTTAGGCATATTATGCATATTGAATCTTTGATTCCAAAAAAAAATTAAAACAATTTAGATCTTATTGGAAATGTAGAAATTGATTCTTAAAAACACATGCTTTGTTACCACCACCAAAAAGAAAAAGAAAAAGAAAAAAGGACTTATTGTTTCATTGTATTGAAGCTATGTTCCGATGTTACATAAGTTGAAATTATTATTAATATATAAAAAAAAAACAAAGAATAAAGAATAAAAGAAAGTGATTGCAACGAAAACACTTGAGATATCAACGTAGTTTTGGATTTCCTCTATATATGCAGATAAACACTTAATTTGCTTCCAAAATCAGTGATTATAGGAAATATTTTCACAAAATCTCCACCAATTTTTCATGCTTGCATATGGAATCACTTTCAACTGCAAATTCATCAGAGAAGATCCTTTGCCGCGCTTCCATTGCCTGCAAAGTTCAGTCCAACCCATTTCTTGAAACACTTTTTTGTGGAGAAATAAAGAAAGCAAATTCCTAATGAAAGTAAAACTGCAAGTGATTCAATGATCAAACACAGATTTTTTACAGTACCTTATGTTCCCAGCGAGTGAAGGCTGTCACAAGAGAGAGTGCAATACATTGCACGGCTGCTCCTGCAACGAGTCCGCTCCAAAGGCCTTGCCCATTGAGGTGCAGTAAAAATGCGAACAATAGAGCCACTGGGATGCATACCAAATAGTATGCGCCGAGATTGACATACGCCCCTATGTGCTGCAACCCGATTCCTCTCACTACCCCTGTATGCAAAATTAACTGTTTCAGATTTAAGGATTTCAAGAGAACCGACATAAAGAGGAGGCACCATTACCTGAAAGTACGGCCTGCAAACCATCCAAGATGATGGAGATGCCGAGGAATGGCGCCATTTCCTTCACATAACGGATCACTTCTTTATCCTTGCTAAACGCGTATCCTAATATGCGACCGGAGGTTACAAGAGCGAAGCTGGCTGCTAGGAACTCCGTGATAGACAGAGCCAATACTGCACGTAGAGTGGCTCTGGCTGCTTCTGGGTTTCCTGCTCCCATCTCGTTCGAGATGAGGGTGCTGAACAGAGATGGAAACATGGTTAGTTCTTTCAATTTTCGCAAAAACTTGTGTTGGACCGTCTGCACATTTAGTTAAAAACTTAACAGACCTTGCAGCGGCGCCAAAAGAATACGGAACGTGGTAGTGCAAATAGGAAATCGTGAAGCTGCAAGCAACATAAAGTCGAGATTTAGAACATGTAGATATATAGTAAGTATGAGTTTAGAAAGTTAGTCACAAATTCAAACAATACCATATAGATAAAACTGATGTCTCCAATTGTGGATTCGGCAATACACCAGAGAGCAACAGTATTAGCTCGAACGACCACCATTCCAGACTGTAAACATCAACGATACTTGTTAGCATTATACGAAATTCAAGAGTAATACTTCCTCCGTCCACAATTTGTTAGCCAAAAATAATTTATAGATGATTTTGGAGCTTTGTGATGACGGATTTCAAATTGAATTTTTGAAGTTTAGTTTTTTTTTTTTTTTTTTACAGGGTACAACACTCATAGTACCTTGTAAAAAAACGTAAACTCCAAAAATACAATTTAAAATCTATCATCACAAACTTTCAGAAAATATCAAAAAGTCAACTTGGCCAACAGATTGTGGCCAAAGGGAGTAGAAGTTCGAAAAATGAAAGTGAACTAACTCACCAAACCATGGCGGCAGATGGTATAGCAAGCTGAAAGAACTCCTTCATAGCGACAAACACATCCCGTGAAAACGGAGCTTGTGTCTCCTGGCATGCAGGAGAGTACATAACATAGAGCATAAGCAGAACAACATTAAACCAAGAAGATATGCCAATGGAGATTGCTGCTCCACCATTTCCAAGATTCAATTTGAATAGGAAAGCCCAACAGAGAGGCAGCTGGAAGAAGAGAGATGCTAATGAACTCCAAACCATGGGAAAGATCAAACTCTGGCTTTGCAAGTATCGAACAAGGCACTGAAGAAATGCGTAGGGGAACAGTGTGGGGATTAGCTGAGTCGCGAATTTTCCAGCTGCAGCTGATATTGAAGGATCTTGGCCAGTCAGTAGCAAAAGTTTCTCAGTCAATATGAAGAGAAGAGACAGAGGCATACACACCAAAAATAGGCATAAAATCGCGCCGTAAGTCAAAGTTCCCACTCTTTTATACTGCCTAGCTCCATATGCTTGCCCACATAGAGTATCCAAAGCACTAGCCATCCCAAACTGCAGATGAAAACACAGTATTGAACCTTCATATTATGAGGTGGATTACCCAACATTATCAAAAGATGCACTAATTGTCCAAGCTATTAAAAGCCTAATTGAATTCTCAGTAATCAAAATTATGTTGCTCCCTCCATTCCGTTTTTCTTGACACGTTTCTATTATTTTACACCCACGTATATTCAAGAAACGTGTCAAGAAATTAAAACGGGACGGAGCGAGTACTAATTAGTTATTTGGCTAGTAAGATGAGGTGACATACCATGTCAACGGAGGTTTTGACTGTAGAATTGTTTTAGTATTGAAACAAATTGTCATTTTCAGAAAGAAAACGACGGTGCACAAAATAATACAGTAATGGATATCAAATGAGGGTTGAAAGGTCGTCCACTATCTAAATATTTAAACATAACTTAAACAGTGTATGATTAAGTTGAGCCAATTCTTATACATATCTTCTTCTTCATTAACAGCAATTTTCAGAGGTCAACTTGGAGGCAATTTCCGGGAAAACACCTAAAAATTTCTTAATCAAACATTAGGAAGAGAAAATTCTGCGATTGAGCAAGAGAAGAAAACCTAAAAAACCAAATCAAATTCTGAGGAACTGAAAATGAAATTAATAATAATAGCAACAGTGATAATTAGGCTCGGCATTAACGGAGATCGAGAAGAAATAGAACTCACGACGACGCTGAATCCGGTGACGTTGCAGAGAGAGGTGGCAATGGAGGCGCTGGAGAGGGAGAGCTGGTTGAGGTGGCCGAGCATGAACATGGGCGAAACGCGGAGTAGGAATTGCGACACCGTGACGACGATCATCGGCAGAGCGATCCAATTCACCCGATTCAGCTCCGCCGTGAACGCGGTTTCTCTGGCGGCGGCGCTCCTCCGCTTGGGGACTAGCTTCTCCACCTCCATTATTTTGAGGAATTGAAGGGTGCAGTTGGGAGTTTGAGAGACTCCTTACGTAGTAGGATTGGAGCTTTGTCGCAATTTGCGCGTGACGTGAGCCCATTTTCATTTAATTTTTCATATATACTAGTACACAGCACCGTGCGATGCACGGGAATACGGTCTTGAACGAATAACTACGTTATGTTATAGCTATGTCGGGATACATCTTTATATTTATTTAGTCGTGTTTTCATGTTTTTTTTAGATTTCAAAATACTCCATCAAAAACTTCGTACTTATGAAATGGGATTTTGTCAATATCATTAATTAATAAGGTAATACATTTTCTTAATTTTTTATTTATTAAAACTTTATTTTCAAATGCCTATTAGTTTCTTGGTCAACACAAAATATATAGGGTGAACTTTAGATATACCCAAAATAAATAAGTATATAAGTTTTATACCCACAAGTTTAAAAGTATAAGTTTTATACCCAAAATGAAATGAAAAGACAGAAATAACCTCAACCTTTACTCACATTTTAAATAAAACAAAAGGGAAAGTGGGCCCCATTTTATAATTTTTTCTTAACATTAAAAAAAAAATCTACCCCACTGAATCTCACTCTCCTCTCACGTCTCTCTCAATCTCTCTCCCTCTCACGATTCAATTGAAACAGTGAACCCTAGCACCCTTTTTTTTTCTCAACCGTGAGATACTATTTAGCCGGCGCCGGAGAGAAAAGAAGCAATGGCCGATTCCGAGCACCATTCGGGTAATGAAGATGAAGGCAATGAAGGTCCGTCACAGCCACGTCGCCGAATTCCGACAAGGGAAGAACGGGAAAACATTCCCGATCCGCCGGCGCCGGTTAGTAAATTTTTTAGGATTTTTTTTTTAAATTTACAGTTTTTACTTGAATGTTTAGTTTTTTTTGGTGAATTTTAAGCATGTTTATAGTTTTATGATTTTAGAATAAAATTAGAATTATAATGTGTTTATTTCCTTCGATTTGTGGGTTTGAATTCATGAATTTGTATGCATAAATCTGCAAAATCTGGAAAATAGATCCGTAGAAGATGAAGTTAAATTCCCGTCTCACGGTTTGATTTAAGAGAAACCGTGATTCCTCACGGTTTGGATACATTTTAAACCGTGAGCTTTACTTTTAACGGTCAAGATTTTAACCAAACCGTGAGCTCACGGTTAGATTCAAACCGTGAGCTCCACGTGGCTTAAATCTAACCGTTAAAAGTAGTGCTCACGGTTAGAAATGAATTGTAACCGTGAGACCTCACGGTTTCTATTATGTTTCAACCGTGAGAAGCTATTTTATTTTATTTTTTTGCAGAATTTGTGATTTTTTGAATAAAATTAACTAATCAATTAATTCGCGCTTTGTGTTTATTTCTTTTTCTTTTGCAGCCTAGGTTTAATTGGTATAGGCCACGTATGCAAGGATTTCCGGGTGAAATAAATTGTTACCATCGGGACTATGCTATTCCGTCGATCATAGATTCGATTATGCGTATAGGCATAGAAGGATTGGTTAGGCAATTCAGCGAGGTATCTCCTTTCGCCCGGTTATGCACGATGAGGAAGACCGGCAATGCGAAACGTGCCTTACACGAGCTGTTATCCCGAGAGCTATGGAGGGGCGACGAACATGAATTCGAAAGATTGTTTCATGTGGGTGGCCAGGATATTCGGTTTGGGCTTGAAGAATTCTGCCTTGTCACCGGATTAATATTCGGTGAGTCGTCCTTTAATCCTCACGGCAACAACCACATCATCCCAATTACAAGCCTCTACCATACTTACTACGGCGGCAATGGAGTTAAGGTGAAAGTGAAACAATTGTGAAAGGATTTTACTGATGCGTCTCGAGTTATAGGGACGTCGGATCAATACTTGAAGGCCGCCAACATCCTTTGCTACTACTACTTGATATTGTGTAGAGACTACGATAGAAACGTTGATGATTGGGTGTGGAAGTTGGCCGAGGACCTACAGCGGTGGGGGACTTTTCCATGGGGATCATGGGGGTTCCAAATAATGTGCCACCAGCTCGGAGTGGCAAAGAAGGACCCCAAAGAAATTGGAGGCAAAGGTACTTCTGTTACCTACCATTTATATGGTCCTGTCTGGGCGTTGTATTTTTGGGCATTCGAGGCCATTCCAAGTTTAGGGGAGAAGTGTGGTAGATGCTTGAACAACCACCAATATCCCCGACTAAAGCGATGGGAAATGGATGGCTCGACCGATGATTTTGTTGATTTTTTTCAACAATCCAAGGGTACGTCATTAATTTTAATTAAATTTTAAATGAATAATATTCGTGAGGTTTAATTTCTTTAATCAATATGGGTGAATTAATTGAAATTGTTTTGTTTTTTTATTTAATTTGATTAATTCTCGCATATATTCTAAGTCACACGGTTGAATTTTAAAAAAACTGTGAGATTAACGGTTAAAAATGAAAGAAACCATGAGATCTCAACATCACGGTTTGATTATGGATTTGACCGTGAGGTCACGGTTAAATTTGAGATCAAACCATGAGATGCACTCTCACGGTTCGAACTCAAATTTAACCGTGAGCTCACACGGTCAAATCCTTAATCAAACCGTGATAAAGCATGTATTTTTTTTTTTTTAATTGTTATGTTTTTTTTGCAGTTCCTAGTAAACCCCACGCTCGAACCCGATGCTGAGGAAATGACGTCGTTTTATTTTCTTAGTATTTTCGAGAATCCAGACCCATTGATGGTTCGATTTCAGACGATTACGCGCCACTCGTGGAAGAAAGCGCCTCCAGCCCAGAGGCAATCGAGGGAAGCCAGAGGTATGGCAAGAGTGATCGATCGGCTGAGGTGTCGAGATGTTAGGGATGTAGTCCCCAGTCGTGGTCGCCAACCTCGTGCCACCAGGGCAAATTCTGATGGTGGACGTCCTCTCCAAGCCCAAAGGGCTCGTCCCAGCACGTCGAAGAGGCCGCGTGTCGATAATTCAGTCCTCGATCAGTCCCCGAGCCTCGTCTGTTGCGTGCATGGGCATCCGTGCCCCCGAGGATGTGATAACGACGCGTGGGCCGACAAGTTCATGGAGAAATTAGCCCAAGACCAGTCGGAGACCGGGGTGATGGCTCGTATAGCCAAGTCCATAGCCGAGCACCTCAAGGGGATCTTCGGGAAGTCGAGGATTTCCTCGAGCCGTGGCTCTCAATCTCATCGTCGAGCACCGTCACATGCCAGCAACGTGCCCTCTGGAGGCCGGGCCCAGGGAGATCGAGACGATCAGGAAGCTCCCTACATTGACCAGAGGCCGCCTACCCCCCAGGCTGCTCCGGGTTTCGAGCATATGGTCGGCTTTGTTACGGAGCCGGTAGCACGGGAGCGATCAAGGACGCCTCCATTTCGAGAGGCTGAGGTCCACGACGAGGAGTCTTCGCACTCGTCTTATTATCGGGAGATTGAGAATGTGCCACTGGATGATTGGGTGCATCCCGTGCTGCAGCATGTGCAGCCTCATCCTCAGTCGATTCCTTTTCCGGAGATGCAGCAGAGGAATGCCGGTGAGTACAGTGATGCTGACTCTGACGTGGCAGGAGAGACGCCTGTACGTCGCACTCGTGTTGGGCAACGGGATGTGAGGCCATCTGCTGCTTTACAGAGCCCATTTGTGCCGAATATCGTCACACCGTACTCCGGCTCGTCGATCAAGGAGATGTACAAGATATTCAGAGCAAGCGGGCCGGAATGTGTCATCTGGAACCAGCAGGACCCGCCACATAAGATGACGCAGGAATTGTTCGATCAGATTGAACACACCGACGTCATGTTCAGCGCCGAGGTACCTCACACATCCTTATTTTATGTTTTTATTATTTTTGATAAATTGTTGTGTATTATGTTTTCATAATAATTTGTGGATTTTAGATAATGGAGCTGTATGTGCTTTACTGGTGGAGTCGACTCCAAGACGGACTGTCTTTGTGTCCGTCTCTGAATGTGAGGCGGACCGTTTTGCTTGGAATGGGCGTATATGTGAGTTTTCTTTGACATATTCAATGAATAATAATTTTATTTATTCATTTTTTTGTGTATTTTCTAACTGTTAGTATATCATTTGACAGTACGATCTGAGGACAGCACTGATGGATTTTCACAGTGGAAATCCTACGGCAATGGCGAAGTCGAAGCTGAAGTATCGTGATTACCAGCTGCCAAATGATCTCGGTAACTGCTTTTGTTGGGAACCCTGTTTAGTTTAGTTTTGATGATGTTATTAGAAACCACACTTAGTTATAGGATTGATAGGAACAGACTGATCTCTGTGTTTGGATCAGTCAAACTTAACTCGGACAGGTTGCTATGTAAAGGTCAAGGTTGGTAGTGCAACCTTGTACCTATTTTTTTTACTCAAACCTGTCATAATGTTCTTTTATGTAATCTGTCTATGTAATCTGCTCCAACAATACTCGAAGATCTCTTGCGAAGATTACAGAAGACTGAAGACAGTTCGAGGTATAGGAAGCATGACCTGCAAAGTCCAACCTGAGCTGTGACTGAGGAACCTGTCCTCTACTCAACATCTATAATTGAGTCAGTGTACAGTTCTGCACATACTGACACACTCAACGGCTCTATTACAAATGCTTCTCTATAAATACCTCAAGACATTCAAGAAAGAAAGCACGGGAAACTCAAATTACAAGCTGAAACGCTGCAGAAATCTTAAGCTAAACATTCACACAATCAACACTCGAAATCATTAGAGCTTTCCCAAGTGTTGATCTTTGTAGATTTCTATTCTTTCTAGAATCTGTCTTACTAGAACACAATCCACACTCTCACTACCATCACTGTTGATATTCAGTGTAGTTGATAGAGTTATATTCCAAACGGTGATAGCTTTTCACAGCTTTCCAGTTTGATTATTAGTGCTAGTTGTTTAGCATTAGTAAGATTGTATGTAAGTTTGTACGTAAAGTTAGAAGAGACACGACTCAAGATTCGTGCTAGATTCAGTCTAAAGAGAGACTTGAATTTGGACTGGAACCTCCACCAGTGTTAAAAGGAGCGAAAAATCTCAAGTTAAGGGATTACAGATTCGACGGGATCTGGCGTGGACGTAGGAGTTGTTTACTCCGAACCACGATAAAAACTCCTCGTGTTTATCTTATTTGTTTTCACACAGTTTGCATGCTCACAACCTGCACGACTGAATCTGTCTTGCATGTGCACTGTCTTTGAAAACTGTCTTTGAAAACTGTTTTGAAAACTGTTAGCCACTTTCACAGTTTGCATGAACACTTGTTTGAACTAAAGTTTTCTTTGAAAACTGTTTTGAAAACTGTTAGCCAACCTTTCCACCAAACTTCCGCACGCAGGTTAGTTTTGCAAGCTCAGCAGTTCACTGTTTGAGCTGGAAAAACTAAACTGCTCTGATAAACTGAAGTGACGACTCAGTAAGATCAAATTGTTTTGAAAAGTCAAAACTGTTGGCTAATTGGTGTATCCCCCCCCATACACCAATATCTATTTATCGGGACCTACAGCTTTCACGGCATCGGGTCGTACGATCATTGGATGAACGCAACTAGTGTAAGTTCTTTCATTTTAACTTTATGTTTTGAGTACGTATTATTATTAGTGCTTTATACATAAGTTTAGTCGAGTCCTCGCTTCATGTATGCAGTTTGTGTTTGTTTGCCACGTAACCGGAGACCACTGGGTTATCTGCCGGGTACTGACAGATGCGTGGACGATGGAGGTATACGACTCGCTGCTACATACGATGCCTAGTGCAGCCGACAGATTCACCCGGAAGGTGCAGCTCTATCCGATCATGAAATTGTGGCCCAGAGTATTACAGCAAGTTAGGTATTGGGATCAACATCCGTCACTGTAGAAGCAAACTGATTTCCTGGAGGTTGTTTGGGTTCCCCTTGAGCAACAGTACATACAGAAGGACGGTGTTTCATGCGGCCCCCTCGCTTGTATGTACATCGATCGTATCTTCGCCTTGAAGAAGCCACGCCTTCAGAGGATTGGTGTGAAGTATCTTTCCGGGTTTCGCGCTGAGGTTGGGAAACGGATATTCTCCCTGTCACAACGTAGTGTAGATTTAGATTAGATTAGGTAGAATTTTTCAATTAACATTTCATCTAAAATATATTTATATCAATTGAAATACAATTTTTCGGGTATAGTGACGGTCTATTTATACAATTAAGGGTTAGGGTTCACGGTCACAGTGTTAATGGATAAAATATGACCTCACGGTTTATTTAAGATAAAATGGCTAAAAAAATACAATAAAAAATGCAACCATAATAACGGTTTATTTGATTTTTAACCGTGAGCTCACGGTTAAGAATCAAAGAAACCGTGAGTGCTCACGGTTTATTTGATTTTTAACCGTGAGCCCACGGTTAAGAATCAAATAAACCGTGAGCACTCACGGTTAATTGTATTTTCTAATTTTGAAATTAATTATATTTAACAGTTCACGGTTACATTTGACACGGTTACAAATCAAAGAAACCGTTAATTTCCATAAATAAAATCCAACCGTTAATTTTCCATAAATAAAAAAAAAACATCACTGAATAATCAAAACAGAGAGAAGTGTAACAATTGTCCATAATTGTTTAACCGCATTCTGTAATAAATGAATTTCAGAATTTATTTAATTTTTTTTTTAATTAACTCACGGTTAAAATGGGATCCTCACGGTTTAAATTTCAATTTAACCGTGAGATTAGAGTAGCCGTGAGTCACACTTACTTTTTAAGGGTAACTTTGTCTTTTCATTTAATTTTGGGTATCAAACTTATACTTTTAAAGTGGTGGGTATAAAACTTATATAGTTATTTCTTTTGGGTATATATAACCATTTACACAAATATATAAATCATACACAAAACATTAAGTGGCTGAATAGGTCTTAGTTTTCATCTTCTGTCTATCTAAAAGTTAAAAATACTTACTAATTAAAATAGGCACCTTCAAACTTGCTTTGTTGCTTGGTCCTTCCTCTCAATTCCAAAAACTCTTGTAATATAGTTGAGCTATACCGAGAGACAAAAGCTTAAAAATACTACTCTTAAATTGATAAATTATGCTGGAACAAAGAATTGTGTAAACGCGTACATAAGGCAGCAAAGCTAAGCACTCATCTATCAACAAATACATCTTAGCAGCATCTTCTATTGAAAGATGAAGGCGTTCTACTAAGTCCTTGAGTCCCATGTTTATAAACCGTTCAATCTGCAGAAATAAAAAAATAGACTGAGGTTAAGCACTGAATCTGCAGAAAAAAAGAAAAAAAAAATAGACTGATGTTAAGCACCAAGTTTAATTCAAGGGGGACTTCATGGTTTCTGATCGATTGCTTCCACCTCCTGTTTCGATATTGAATTGTTTATTTTGTTGATCACATGCATATATAACATATCTAAGAGAGAATATGTTGTCTATTAAATTAATATAAAATCCATAATTCTTCTGTTGAATGATTAGGAAAATACAAAAAATTTCTACTTACATGTGATCTCGTAGTTTTTTGGACTGTGCATGCTCTGCTTTTGAAAACTATAATAAAGAACAAATTCGCCAAATTAATTACCACAAAAAAATAGAGAAGTGAGAATGCTAACAGACCTGATAAATTAGAGGGCACTGGTGATTTCCATTCTAGAGACAAATGGAGAGAAATCTATCTACCCAATAAATGTGCGGTCATATGCATAAGTTGGAAGCCTATATAGCTAACTTATTTTAAACTTTTTATATATCTCTCAAAATTATGAAGAATCTGAGATCATGTGATGATTTGGATGTGACGGTTCGGCAATTGGAATCGTGTAGGGTTGAGAGAAACGGTTGACGTGAACGTGTAGAAGTGGGAGATAATTTACTATTTTTTAAATATGTGCTTAAAACTATTTAAAATATTTTTTTAACTGTCTAAATTAATTTTTTCTACGAAAATAACCTCCTGAAAATGTTTAACTGATTTTTAAGAATTTGGCGGTAATATGTAACCGCTAATATTGTTTTGTTTTAATATATAATAGATATGGGGAAATTACGCTGGGGTTTCTGTGAAACTTTATTTTAATTTACGACGAAAAAAATTTGAATAATTTACGAACGTACGGATAAGGTTCAAATGTGATGATTAAACTATAAGATAGGAGTCTTTATTAATTATTAGTTTTATTGGATTGGTTTGGTAAGGTTTAGTTGCTTAAATCAATTTCAGTACCTAAGATCAATGTTTTCAAACCCGGACCGGACATCGAACCGGGCATCTGAATGGGTCACCGGGTCAACCGGTTGAACCGTTCCTAAAAACCCGGATAACCCGTATCTTCATATATATATATACAAGTTATAATTTTATTTAAATATTTATATATTTTGATATATTAATAATTATATATATATAATTATTAAAAATATATATAAATTAAAAATAAATTTAGGTGTTAGAAATGTGTATTTAGCTCAATGAATATATGAAAATATTCATGTTCAAATGAAAAAAATAATAGAAGAAAAAATAATTACCATAATATAGTTTAACTCATTCATGTCATCATAAATTATAATTTTTGAAATGTTAGTTGCAAATGAAATGATAAAAATTATTCAATAAAGTTGTTGAGGTTAAGAGTTTAAACCTTGTACAAATGGGGTTAAATTTATTATGAAATTATAAGAAAATTGTTAAGGATTAGATAAATTCATTAATTATTACTATATAATACAATAGTAAACCGGTTTCCAGTTTGACCGGGTTTATCCGGGTCTGACCGGGTCGCTCCGGTTCAATGCACAAACCGGATTTCATATAATCGGACCGGACAGCTGGCCGGTTCCCGGTTAAACCGGTCGGACCGGCCGGTCCGGTCCGGGTTTCAAAACACGGCCTAAAATTGTACCTTCTCAATAATTGTCAGGTTATATAAATAATATAATCAATATATAAATAACATACAGGTGAGGATTATTCTTATCGTTTTGGTTAACTGCTACTACCTCCAATTCATTCGGTTCGTCCCATTTATTAGTCTCGTTACCTAAAATAGCAAAGAATACTTGGTTACAATTAACTTTCTCTCCTCAGAATTAATTATAGCCACATATTTCCTTCTTCCTTGATTCTTGCGCCAATTCAATTTGGGAATACTTAAATGAGTTGGAGTTAGTATATATAAATAATCTCCCAGTCACATCCATTTAGACACATTTTATTCAAATTGAATATATTATAATAATGATATATGTTAAGATAAATGAGATCGATATCCAATTAATTTTAAACTTTTACTCGTATTTGAGAGTGAAATATGTAGAAATGAGAGTAGAATAAAATGAGGAAGAATTTATAGGGGAAAAAAAAAGAGAGGTGGGAACCTCCAACGGCAGAAAATTCAAATTATATTTTTTTTTGTTCCTGGAAATTCAAGTTTTTTAAAATAAATGCTGACATCATGATGATGATGCGCTACGGATGGCCTAATAACTCAAAAGAACAAAACTTCGAAGTAAGAGTGAGTAATATTCATTTTTAGCGATTCAATTCAAAGTAAGTTTGTAATGATAATTAGTATTTTAATTATTTAATTATATCGGTTTTAATGATTGAGTTCGATTTGATAACTGAGACAGACATGTTCACCCAAGTAAAGAAAACAAAATTATTTACACGGTTGGTTGTGAAATAAGTTAAATAACTATGTTGGAGTGCTATATATAATTACGTGAAATATAAGAAGGTTTTTTTATTATATCGATATTTCAAACTTCGTCGATTTTACTTAGGTAAACAGAAATACTAGTGAAATGGTTGAATTGTTTTTAAAATGCGTGGGAATTACAATTCGGGTATATGAATGAGAGGGAATGTAAAATAGTCATTTATCTTAGTACAAGATAAATAGTAACCACAAACTTAAAAACATATAAATTCTAGTCACTTTCGGTTTGATTGGACAAAAATACCCTTAATGAGTCCGTTCTCATCCGGCAAGCTGAGGCTCGATCGAACCAATCGAGCCTATTCGAGCCCATAAGGCTCGATCGAGCCGCAATCGAACCTGGCAAGCTGAGGTTCGATCGAGCCAATCGAGCCCCATTTGGACCCGGCAAGCTGAGGCTCGATATCGGCTCGATCGAGCCCATTCGAGCCTGAATAGCCCGGCTGACACACTAAGGTTTGATCGAATGAGAGTTGAACGGCTTGTACGGGCTTGAATAGATCTCATTCGAGCCCGAAATGCGGCAATGGTGGCGACGCGTTGCTGGGTGGCAATGTTGGCCGTGTTAAAGGAAGGAGATATTGTTGCTATCACGGCATGGCTACTGTTGTCGCGGCGGCATTTGTTATTGGCGGTGTCAATGGAAGGTGGATTAAAAAAAAAAAAAAAAAAAAGTGCATCACGGGCTGCGAGGGAGGGAAAGAAAGAAAGAAAAAAAGGGAAAGGGGAGGGGTTGGGGATGGAAAAAAAAAAAGCAGCAGCAATAGATTGCAGATTTGCAGCAATGTGAGGGGGAAGATGGGGGAGAAGAGAGAAAGAAGAGAAGGTGGGGGTGGTTTCCGGGTGTATTTTATATTTTCTATTTTTTATTAATATTTTATTAAGGATATTTTTGTCTCACCATATTTCTGCAAATTCAATCAAACAATGAGCAAGTATCACATTTCACAAGAAAATGCAATTTAAGCATAAAAACCTTTATAAATATGATTTTCACCTTCTAAATCAACGTCAAACAACGTTATAAATCATAGAAAAATCATGTTTATCAACACTCATATAAAAAGATATCCAACATATAAATAAAAGAAGAAAATATAATACTATTATGAATTATCAATGCTTATAAGCACTATCATACCATAAAATATTACTCCCTCCATCCACAATCTATTGATTTTATTATTATATCGAACATCTACCATCTATAGACTATCTCCTTTTTTGGTAGTAGGTCCCACAATATATTTTAACACTTTAGACTTTAACACCTCAATACACACAAAATTATTAAATGGACTCACAATTGGATTAATGAATGCTTGTCAATAGCAAAGGCGAACGTGCTCATGAATGGGAGCCCTTCCGGCGATTTCGGGCTGGAGAGGAGGATCCGACAAGGAGACCCTCTTTCCCCTTTTCTTTTTCTGATTGCAGTCGAAGGTTTAAGCTTGTTAGTAAAGAGGGATGCTGAAGGCGGCTGCTATTGGCAGAAATAATGTTCCTCTCTCGCACATACAATACGCCAACGACACAATGTTCGTTGTCTAAGATACGTTTAGGGATGCTTTGGCGATCAGACGCCTCTTGATTAATCTTGAGCTAGCTTCGGGCCTCTCTATAAATTTTGATAAAAGCTGGGTTTATGGGGTGAATTTGGATAGGGAAGAGATGGTGGTGTTGGCGGGGGACTTGGGTGTCATGTGGGAGAGCTCCTAATGGCGTGAGATGCCTTATTGAGATTTTCAAGTTTGGTTCGGAGCGACTACTCACTCACTTGAACAATCTGAAAGTGTTGCGTGAGGTCCTCGAACTTAGTTCCCAGATTGAGGAGATCGCATTTTCCTCAAGAATATTTGTGAGTTTATTGCTCTCGCTCCGACAATTAACTAAAAGTTGATCAAGTTTTTGATGACTCACTTTCAAATTTTCATAGCTCATATGGAGGTTGTTAAGATCACATTGCTTGTCATTGATCTTGTCCTTAGCAGAGTCAAGATCATTTGACAGCTTCTTGTTATCCTCCATGTATCGAGCTAGGAGCTTTTGAAGTGATTCATGATTTTTTATTAAATCAAGATGATCACGAAGCAGTTCATTGTCATCTATATATGAAGCGTTTTCTTCCCAATTTTCTTGGGAATCGCTTTCTTCACATCACTCGTGTGCAAGTGTAAATTGAAGAGTGTTAGAGTAATAAAGTGGTACCTCTTCAATGCTTGCATCATCATCGCTCATGGCTACGAGACCCATGTCGGCGGCTAGAGCGGTCGCTTCATTATCATCAGTGAACTCGTCCTCATCATATGGGTGATTGAGTTGTCGACGAGTGTCGCTTCTGATGATTCCTCGTCTAGGAAAGTCGCTCTTCATCCGCTCTCCCTACGAGCTTTGATTTCTTGCTTCTCCTTTTCTGAGAGACTTGGACATTCGCTCTTGTAGTGACCCATTTTGTGACATCCATAGCATTCGACGTTCATCATGTCCTTAGGAGTGAGTCAGGACTTATCATCCCTTCTTCCATCTCTTGGGGCTAAGCGATTTGGCTACTCTCTAGTTCTTGTAGAATCGCTTGTACTTCGCCGCACGAGCGTTTGAAGTTTTGAACCCTTTTAGTAAGGTTAAAGCAAAATCTTTCAGTTCCTCTTTTGACATATCACATATGTCACCATGAGAGAAAGCAACGCTGGGAGCAGTAAGAGCGGATTCTTCATAGGCTTCGAATGCTAGAACCTTTGTAGGGATGTGAGGTTCGTCGTCCTCTTCCCTAAGCACTTTGCCATTAAGATCAAACTCCATTGCTTTGAAGTCAGAGAAAAATGCTTCGGGAGAAACGGATCCCAAATCCTTCATGAATTGTTAGTATGCCTTGAATCCGTAATGTTTTGCCGCCACGCAAACGTATTGTTAGCCCGTCTGGTGTACTCTATTTACATAGAAGTAGGGCACACAATCTCTGTAACATGTAGCCGTCATCTGAATAAAACTGTTCTCCGTTCTTGCCCGTGGACGTAGCCAACACAACGTTGGTGAACCACGTAAATCTGTGTCACTTTTACGCTTTCTATTTATTTCGATCTCACAATTACTCTATTCCGTTACAACATGAATAAATAATTTTCCTTAATTATTTGTCATTTCCAATTAGGGCACGAACAACCTTCGAGTTGACCTCCTTGTGAGTGAGGTCCTTTCCGAGAGTGGTCAAAGTGGTGACCATGTTCAAGACCCGTGTCTCGAACATTTCCATACTCTCGTTGTTCTTCATGGCGAGCGCTTCAGACTCACGCATGAGAACATAAAGTTTGTTCTCCTTTATCTTCTCCGTGCCTTGAGAGATAAGAGCAAGAGATTTCCACATCTCTTTTGTTATCTTGCATTTCATGATGCAAGCAAGATAAGCATTATAGACTGCTGACTAGATGACACTGCGAGCGACCCGGTCAAGATTATCGATTTTGAAGTTGCCCCGTAGAGTATTCCGCTCGGGGTTTCTCGATGATTCGGTTTGGAACTCTTTCGATCTCGGCTTGGACAATACCAGCTCTATCTACTTGGCGATATGATCGATCTCCAGCAACGACCTTCGTGATGATGATAGGTCCATTCTCGATCACTTCCCACATTCGGTCGTGGAGTGAAGTGATATGAGATTGAACTCGAAAGCTCCATGTGTTGTATCCTTCGATTGAAAACTGTGGAAGCTACGTAGAAGACATACTTGCAAAATACTCAGTAGTATGCAGGCATGCTTGTGAGTGTGGTTTAATTTTTATGCAAAATTTTAAAAATAGATCGGTTCATGTAACCTACTGTGTCGCTTTCACAACATCAATATCTAGAGACAGAGGTCTTTTGAACCCCTACTCTGATACCACTTGTTGGTCCTAGAAGCGAGCCTCACACGTAGGGAGAGGAGTGAATACGTGTGAGTGAGAAGTGTTAACTTCTCAAAATTTTCTTAAAAACTTGTTTGCTTTTAAATTTAGAAGAAACACTTCGCCTTGAAAGAACTAGGAAGGGCGACTTACTTCCAGAGTTAAAACTACTTGCGAAAATTTAGTGAGCTAAATTTACATTCACTTTTAGAAAATCTTGCTTACACAATAACTTTTTCGTTGTTTAAGTGCGTGTGTAGCTTATGCAATAAGAAAGCAATAATATAGATAATGAAAGTAAAACAATAAAGAACTTAAAATAATAAAGCAGTAAGCACACATAAATTTATAATGGTTCGGAGGTTACGCTCCTATGTCCACGTGTTGCCTTCACTTAGCAACGAATTCCTTCACTCAGTATCCACAACAACACGTCCTGGTTTTAGACTTCCCAGTGAAGTGATTTAAGTCCAAAACGAACTTAAATCCTCAGAGATTCTAAATGGGCTCTCGAGTGGCCGAACAATAACCTAAATACAACCTTCAACCTTCAACCTTCTACTAGAGTATGCAGACTCAAACTTTACAATCTCATATCCGAATACAAACAAAACACAAACAAACTCAAACACAAACGTACAACTCGATCTATGAATATACATGAACTGGGTTTGAGTTTTGGTTTTTGAAAGTTCTAACTAGAGAGAATCCTTTTCCGTGAAGAACACGAAAAATAACTAAAGAATTCTCCTCCTAAATTTTGAAATGAAGTTCCTAGTCTAGGGTGAAGGGATTTAGGGTGGGTGCTGCTATACTTAGAAATTTTTTTAGAGTTTTCTAAGGACTCAACTAACTCTAGAAATTGAAGAATATTGAGAGTTTGAATGCTGAAAAAGCTCGAAGTTCTTGTTGTATGCTAGGACACGAGAGAGTAGTTTTGTAACTTTGAACGTTGAGATAGTAGCCCTATTTATAGTGGGAGTCGGCCATCTTCCTGTTCGAAAGGTTGGTAGCGTGTGCTCTTCACTTCCCTTCTATCAAGCTACAAGTTTGCTTATCGCAAAGTTGCAGAGCTTCAGTTTTGTTTTCTTTCCCAGAAAGGAAACTCCAGATTGTTTGCAGATTTCCACCGTGGAGTGTAGCGAAGACCGGTTCTGTGCTCTGTTCCAGCCATTTTTGTTGTCCAATCCAGTGCTTCCGCGTGGCCTTTGACTCATGTGCCGCACCTCGTATGAAATTTGAATGTGTGCCCGCGATAGCTTATCGCTTCTCCTGGATATTCACGAGCACTTCATCTGTACTAGATTGCTTTTGACTTTAACACTTGTAATGGAAATGCTTCTGCATGGAACTACTTCGCTTCAAGTAACTTTAACTGGAGTCGCTTTTTGCTAAACAACAAGCGATCGCTCATGCCTTTAAGCTTCTCGCAACTTGAAAGTTGATAATCTTCGCTTCGCTCTTCTTCGCTCCGAACTGGTCCGAAAATACTTAGAAAAATTTGAAGCTCCCTAACAAGTGAGTTCATCTAATACATTGAAAAATACATCAAGCGATAATGGACTACATCAAAAATAATAAGGGAGAGTTTTACGAGGTTTTGGAATCTAATCAAAACAAAATCATAATCTATTAAAATAAAATAGATTCTGCTTCCCCCTTAACTAAATATCCCAACATTCCGTGTAGGTCCCGATAAGTATTTATTGGTGTATGGGGGGAATACACCAATTAGCCAACAATTTTGACTTTTCAAAATGATTTGATCTTACTGAGTCGTCACTCAGTTTATCAGAGCAGTATAGTTTTTCCAGCTCAGACAGTAAACTGTTGAGCTTGCAAAACTAACCTGCGTGCGGAAGTTTGGTGGAAAGGTTGGCTAACAGGTTTCAAAACAGTTTTCAAAGAAAACTTTAGTTCAGACAAGTGTTCATGCAAACTGTGAAAGTGGCTAAAAGTTTTCAAAGACAGTTTTCAGAGACAGTTTTCAAAGACAGTGCACATGCAAGACAGGTTACAATAATACAGGTTGTGAGCATGCAAACTGTTTGAATAAAGATGTAAAGATAAATAATAAGAGAGAGAAACACGAGGAGTTTTTATCGTGGTTCGGAGTAAACAACTCCTACGTCCACGCCAGATTCCGTCGAATCTGTAATCCCTTAACTTGAGATTTTCACTCCTTTTAACACTGGTGGAGGTCCGGTCCAAATTCAAGTCCTTCTCTTAGACTGAATCTAGCACGTTTCTAGAGTCGTGTCTCTTCTTACTTACATACAATCTTACATACAGACTTACTAACACTAAATGACTAGTGCTACTATCCAAACTTGAAAGCTGTGAATAGCTATCGTTGTAAGGAATACAACTCAATCAACTACACTAGTTTTTCAACTTTGATGGTAGTGAGAGTGTGTGTGATGTATTCTAGTAAGACATTTTCCAGATAGATCGGAAATCTACAATGATCAACACTTGGGAAAACTCTAGTAATTTCGAGTGTTGATTGAATGATTTTCAGCTTGAGATTTCTGCAGCGTTTTAGCTCGTGTATTGATTTTCCCGTACTTCAATCTGGAATGAGTTGAGGTATTTATAGAGAAGCATTTGAAATAGAGCCGTTGGAAGTGTGTCAGGATTTGCAGATTCCGTACACTGACACAATTCTTGTCGTTGAGTGAGAGCAGGTTTCATAACCATAGCTCAGGTTGGCCTTCACAGGTTGAGCTTCATATACCTCGAACTGTCTTCGGTCTTCTGTAACCTTCGCGTGAAATCTTCGAGTATTGTAAGAGCAGTTTACATAGAGAGGTTACCTAATGGAACATTATGACAGGTTTGAGTAGACTAGGTACAAGGTTGCACTACCAACCTTGACCTTTACATAGCAACCTGTCTGGTTAGGCTTGACTGATCCTGAACATGGAGATCAGCCTGTTCCAATTAAGAACTTATATCTAAGTGTGGTTTCTAATAACATTATCAAAACTAAGTTTCAAAGGGTTCCCAACATTCTGTGTATTTACGTTTACTATTCCGACTACTTATTCTGATTACTGACTTGAGCGTCGGAGGTCCTTCGGTTGACACCCCCACCGGTGTTCCACGAAGGGCTCTTACATGTGTTACTTGTGTTGACAGGTTGCTAGTGCCTAATCCATCTACTGGACAAACGTGTCGAGCGGGTGAAGGGGTGTCAACGGGTGGGTATTACCCGGACCCAACCCGCTCAAAAAGTTACGGTTCCGGGTCCAGACCCACCCGCTACATTAAGGACCCGGACCCGGAAATTATAATTTGAACGGGTCCGGGTCGGGTAATTACCCATGGGTCTAGACCCGGACCCGGCTAGTTTTTTTATTATTATTTTTTTATTTTTTATTTTTATTTTTATAGTTTTTTTTCAGTTTTTTTTTTTAAATATTTTTTAAAAAAATTAATTTTAGTTTTACCCATATGTGAAGGTAGGCATATAGTATAATTAACGTATTTTTTTATTATTAATTACTTCTTCTTTTTTGGTTTGTGATTGTTATTATCCATGTATTTTAAAATTTTAGTGTGTTACAACTATTTAAGATGTACATTTCACCACTTTGTACACGTATATTTTCATTAATACAATATATAATTGCTTTCTTTAGTCTTCAATTTCGTAATACAACATATAGTACATGATTCGTAGTGCATTCTTATAATTATATATAATCATCATAATTATATTTTCTTGGTATGAAAATTTGGATAAGAAAGTAATTAATTATATGTTTATTTATGGTATATCCTGACAATATTGTTACATTAAATAATTTTAGTGGGTGTGGGTACTTAATTTAATTGATGATAATTACATACTACTGTTGTAAATATATTTTATATATGGACATTACTTATTCATTAGGGTTTCTCTCTCTTGTATATATACCTCGTGTGTATCCCATTTGTAACTTACGGTGAATAAGATTAATGAGAAAACCCTAATTCGACCGCCGTCTTCTCCCTTCTCTCTTTTTCTTCTGTGTTCTTTATTTTGCTCTACAATATTTATTTTACAACACGTTATCAGCACGCTCTAACCTACTGAGTGAATCTTAAGGTATGTTAATTTGTGTATTTTAACTTTAGATGCCCTATGCGCTTTTCCTTCTTAGGGTTCTATGTAGATTTAATTGTTCCCATTCAATTACTTCGAATTTGTTCTTGATATTTTATTTTATTTTCCGTGAGAAGAATCCAATATCTGTCTAATTTTTCTTTTTAGGTGAAATTCGAATTTATTTATTTTCTCTCGTGGATTGATACATATATAAATTTTTTTAGCCAATGATTATTATCTGTAATATCTTGATCGGAAGTATCTCCATTTGTACCAAATTTGAAACTTATTTATCATCATATGCTTATATATACGAAAATTAGGAAGCCCCTGTGTGTAGATACATGCAAAGAAAAGTATGTATACAATATGTGTTTCTATGGTTGAGTAGATAATATTATTCTGAATATATTTTCGTATGAGTTAAAAGATGCAGAGAGAATTTAAGTTTTTCTTATTGTTAGTACTATATTTTTCCCTTTTTCCAATTTCTGGATATTGAATATCATAAACATTACGTATATATAAAGATTTTATAGTAGTTTAATAGACTTCTCTTGACTTGGTATAGTAGTCATCATGTGCCTAACTTGTATCAATTTTGACATATATATTTGCTCGTGTATTTTATTATTATTAGCATGCTTCTGCAATTGATCTACATATATAAATATTCATTAGTTTGGTGCTTTATCTGATGGATCAACTATTTTAAAGGGAATTATAGATCGCATGTTTGGATTGTTTTTAAATCTATGTTACACGAAGTAATTTTCATGCTTATTTGGGAATTTAGCCTTTTCAATTGATATACTGATATTATATATATTGTATATCACCTACTTATATATGTTCAATATTATACTCCCTCCGTCTCGCTATGTTTGACACTTTTCTTTTCGGCACGTGAATTAAGACGGAAGTGATTAGTGTGTAAAGTGTAATGTGTGTAGGGGTATGGTGTTGTTTATGTATTTATACATATTTTAAAACAAGAGCATCATAGATGCATAAAAATATATTCATGTTTGATTTTAAATGAAAGATCGTATCGAGACTTTTAATTTGGTATAAAAATTATAAAAATCCGAGAACAAACAATCAAGTTATGACAATTTAAAGTTTTAGAATTTAAATTATATTGGGATATGTGCTGAAAAGTGAAAAGTGAGTGGATGTTGAGATTTAATTATAAAAAGTTAAGTGTAATAAGGGAGTGTTAATTATTTCCCAAAAATGAAAGGTGTCAAACATAGTGAGACGGCCCAAAAAGGAAATTGTGTCAAAGATAGCGAGACGGAGGGAGTATCATCATATGATAATCATTGTTTCCTGAAGAAATAGGAGCTCTTAATAATCCTGAAGATTATTATTACATTTTATTTTACGTTCTTGTTATCGAACCATAATATTGTTGTTTCAATTTACGTTGTCGCTCTCGAAATAGCAAAACTAATATTCTTGAGAATATTTCGTGCTATTAAGAGCAATACAGAAACACAAATTATTTTGTGTTGTTATTTTGATTTAAATTGTTACTCCAGAGGTAGCACAATTAATATTCCTGAAGAATATTACATGCTCCTGAAGAGAAATTCATATTTTGAATAATATATGATATATTTTTACTTATATACTTCTAGCGCTAAATTGCATAAATAGTTATGCATCATTAATCATAATGATTATGGTTTGGGTCTCATCAAGTCGTGAGATATATATAAATTAATGTGACCAAGTGAAATGATGGTTACTGATTTTTCAACTATTTGTGTCCAGAAGACATAAATATTAATTTTGTCTTTGTAATTGCTCGTGTAAGAGCCGGAAAATAAATATCATGTTTTGGATATGTTATTGTTTTATGAAAATCCTTAAGGATTTATTGTCGTACTCCCGCAGTAGTACAAACGTTAAAACAATAATAAGCTTCTTATGAAATGTCATAATGCAAGCCAGATTGATTTATTCAAGTAGTGCCTATCATTGAAGGCTCCGGAAGAGTCTCTAACCAATTGAGCGTATTTTGAATCACGAGTCTCTAACCAATTGAGCGAAGCGGATTTTGAAGCACGGGTCTCTAATTTACTGAGTGATTTTTGAGGAAATTATTGGCAACCAATCGAATGGTTTTTGGAGGTATGCCCTAGGAAAGAATCGTGTCTTTCCGATAAGGTATGATTGTTAATACACAAATATAGTATACCATGAATAATAAATCAACGACGGACAGTTTATCTCCATGGTATAAAATTATGTGATTTACATGAATCAGTGAATCGATACTGCAATATTTTTTTTATTGTGTTCTAATAATTGAGATATGGAATTCAGTTTTTGTGGGCAACAATCCATTGAATACGCTTCAATGGTTGGTTAGAAACATGGCGATGCTTCTTAATTTATTAGAATACATGTCTTTTATTGTTATGTGATTTAAAGAGATGCTATATGGTTGATCAAAGCAAAGAAGGAAATTAAATGTATGTTTATGCTATGTGGCAGGGAAGAATGTTTTTTTCTTCTAATGCTAAAGTGCTTACTATGAATTAAATATTGTCATGTACTTATTTATCTTAATTGCTTATTTGTTAATTGTTATTCATCTGACTACCTGGTTGGCATAATTAAGATTTATGTTTTGAGATTTATGCTAAAGTGCTCTTTTCTGATTCTTCATGTTAAAATGGAGCATTGTTTTGACGGTTGTAGTTGAATGATTTTATTGATTCAATCTTAGTGGATATGTGGTCATGAGTTGCAATACTGATACATTATATGCAAATTTGGTGGTATCTGCTTACTTCATCTCATCTGATTTTCTATGACACTAAAACTCTTTGTAATATGAGATAGTGACAGTCACTTGTCATGTGAAATCGGTATGTGCGAACATATACTACAACATGGAGATGAAAACAAGGCAAGAAACTCATAACAATATAGATTATCCAAACAATTTAGCCCTGAAGGTGAAGGTTTTGATATCTTTTCCATGAAGATACAATTATTTTATAACAACGATCTCTTCTCTCCCAAAACAATATAATTGAATTACTTCTATTTTTTGTATTCCAGCAGTAGTACACAGTTAAAGTAATTTATAAGAAAGATTATATTTTGCTCCAGCAGTAGACAGTAGTACATAAAAATATGTAGTCTTTCTTTATGGCAATCCCTGATGGATCACGACAAAATTATCTTAGTTTCTCTCTTTAGTATAATTATTTGAGCTCATATTTTCAAAATGTGTACTCCAAAAGTAGTACATAACCAAAATAAATTATATGTATGGATCGATCCTAAGTATTTTTCACTTCTATTGAAAGTTATCGTAGTGTTCACATGATGCTTGAAGCACATGTTGCTACCTATAGAAGTGGTTAGGGAGAATCTGCAAATTGTATTTTAGTCCTAACGTGATGGACGATGAGTGTGATCCCTGTGAGTTGATCGAGGTCATGAAAATAATTATTTTCTTATGGCCCATGACTATGCAAATTGTGAATTGCATCTATTGGTTTGCCTGAAGCAAACTTGATTGTTAACACGATGATCACATAATTCATTAGAGCATCAAAATAATATTTTGAAGAATATTATTCCTTTAACTCTTACTAAAAAGAGGGGGAGAATTTTCATAATTCAAATGACAATATCATTATTATCAGCTCCAGAAGAGCTTCTTCGATCCTTTCTATTGCAACTGTTCATTGTTTTCCATTTTGGAAAAGTTGAATAACCAAAAATCATGTTGCGATGATTTTAAATACCCAAATTATTCTAAAAGTTATTAAAGTATGAGTGTTTGGGTCATTCCCCTTATAATTAGTGCGTGATAATAAAAATCATCATTTTCCCATCTGCTAATTCTTTTTATCACCACCAAAACGTACCTATATTGGCTCTAAGAAAAATTATGTGTACTCTCCGTCAAGAAATAAACATAAAATAGAGCCAAATTATTGGGGATCATTTCATTAATTGATACGTTATATTTATAATCCAACTAAATCATTCCACGGCATTAGGGGGAGATATGAATGAAAGAATGCCGCAAAATTCTTGTTGGATTAAATATTAATTCACGCACTACACGAGATGAACTGAAAGTTCAGTTAATTATTGAATGCCAATGGAGTGATCTTATATACTTACTATATATGCACCATACTGAATTAAAGTTCTTCATGAACTAAATATATTAATTGATGCTCTCGACGCCAGAAGCGTGAAAACTATTTTGGTGCTAAAGATAAAATCCGCGGTAGTAATATCAAATGATTAAATGATATTACTCTATTAAACCTCCTGAAGAGGATCGTCCCGCAGACGAGAATCCTAGATGCTCACTCCATAGAACCTCCTGAAGAGGATCGTCCTGCAAACGAAAATTCCAGTATATTTGTAAGTACACTAAATAATCATAACACTGGGATTACGGAACGACCAGATTAAACATATTATTGGGAAATGATGGATAAATCTGGTTAATTTTGGTTATATACATTGTCATGAAGACAATTAAGGAGAAACATATAATATAAATGTTATAATTGTCGACAATCTTTACCTCAACCATTACCGGTATAAGTTTGAAATGATAATCTGGATCCAGAATAAATATGGTGTTAATGTGCCAGAAGCACTTGGTAAAACGAATGAAGAGGTCGAGGTTGAGGTCGAGCTTCACTCGCTAAATAGACGAAAAGTCTATTATTCCTCTAAAATTTATTGTTCAAAGAGTGTTGTCCCAGCATGACATAAATGAATGTTTCTAAAGAGGAATCAAGTTTAATGAGGTGGTTGAAAAATAAAGCGAGTAGCTCGAGGGTTTTTAGCAGAGAGACCCTTAATTGAATTTGATTCTCCTATTATGCATTATGTTCCGTTACTTATTATATTTGGCAGTAAGCATGAATAAGATATCCTATTGATGGACATGCTGACCATACTTTTGTATGGATCGTTGGAAATGGATATATCTATATATGTCCTGTTGGACTTGAAATTCCTTATATAAAGGAAAGTGAAATCGCAACATGTATTATATTAAGTTTATCCTCCTGAAGTAAGGATATGTTGATAATGTTATATGTTCTTGTGTGAATATCAAAATGTGTTTGGTTGTTTTATAATATTTATGATTATGTTGATGCTATATAAATGTTTGGTACACGCGAAGAAGTTGAGAAAAGTTAACTCATGCTTAATGACGGAGTTTTTAGTATGAAAGACTTGAATAAGTCCAAGTATTATCTCGGCCTGCAGTCCGAGTATCTCCATGAAGGAGTATTTATAGCAGTCCGAGTATCTTCCTGAAGGAATATATATCAGTCGATTTGATTGATCAGAATTCCAAATTATTTTATTTGATAAATTGCATCCATTTAGTGTCTCAATAATCTTTTTATCACTCGAAGTGAATAAGATAACAAAGAAATTATGAACCAGAAGTTCATTATTATTTGGAGTACCAGAAGTAGTACTCTATCAAGCCTGATACCATTGAAGTTAAATTGCTAGCAAGATGAAAATTTCTCCTAGAAGGAGATATAATTATATGATGGTAATCATATTCTTTGTTATCTTCAAGGTATAAGAAACCTTGGTTTACTTTCCGAAAGATTTTGAGATTCTCCTAGAAGGAGATATTTTAAATGATGATTGAAGATGATGTTTGTTATCTCAAGGTTGACTAAGTTTGGTCAATTTTATGAAATATATTGATATTGATATTGGTGGATTATTCGGATGCTTGTTACTTATTTTGATCCCCAAAATGCTTAATTTCGGACTGGTAGATTGATAAACCCCAATATCCTAAGTGAGGATATATAATGATTATCTTATGTTGCAGATATGAGTTCTAGAAGAACTATTGTATATCTAGTGATAATCTTGCAGATTTATTCACTAGACCTCATCATGTCTATGTATGAGAAATATATGCATGAGTACGCATTGAAATGTCTTGAATTGAAAGAATGTTGTTTTGAGGGGGAGCGACATATTTAAATTATTTTAAAGAATAGGTCCTGAAGACCGGAATACATAATCCCGAAGATTAGGCCCTGAAGACCAAATGGTTGTACTCTTTTTTCCTTACTAAGTTTTTCCCAATGGGTTTTATTAGTTAAGGTTTTTAATGAGGCAACTAATGCAACACATGAATAAGTGTATGTTATGTACTATTTTCCTCTGCCGAATTTTTCCCATAGGGTTTTTACGGAGAGGTTTTTAACGAGACATGAACATCACGTCGTAATGTCCAAGGGGAGTGTTGTAAATATATTTTATATATGGACATCACTTATTCATTAGGGTTTCTCTCTCTTGTATATATACCTCGTGTGTATCCCATTTGTAACTTACGGTGAATAAGATTAATGAGAAAACCCTAATTCGACCGCCGTCTTCTCCCTTCTCTCTTTTTCTTCTACAATATTACCATAAATTGTAGTGTTTAATCATAATATAATAAAATAAATAAAGACAATCTAAAATATAATTTCATCACATTGTGTATAGATAATAAAGTAACATTAAAACATGCTACAAAAATGCAACAAAAAAAAAATCAAAAAAAAAATGGGTCGAGTCGGGTCAGACCCGGTGCATATACGCGTCTGACCGGGTCCGGTCGGACCCGGACCCGTAAATCAATTAGTGACCGGGTCTTGAGCGGGTCCGGGTATTACCCACCCACTGACACCCTGTCATATTTTCAATTGTAGATTTACCCTCTACACTAGAGACAATAAATAATTGGAAATTATAAATTTATCTCAATCATGACAGAGACATTATGTACGTAAATATAAACATACATTTTCAATAAAATTTATACCATATTTAATTAAATAAGGTTAACACTCAAATTTTGATTTCAAACAATTCTACTATAAAATTTTGTACAGGACCGTATGATAGGAGCATCAAATTTTACTCCCTCCGTCTCAAGATTATCGGCCCCTTTCTTTTCGGCACAGGAATTAAGACGAGAGTATTTAGCGTGGAAAGTGTTTTGTGTGTAGGGATATAATGTGGTTTATGTATTTAGGCATATTTTGAAACTAGAGCATCATAGATGCATAAAAACATATTGATGTATGATCTTAAATGAAAGATCGTTTAAAAACTATTAATTCAGTATAAAAATTATAAAAATCAGAGAACAAACGAGCAAGTTATGATAATTTAAATTTTTAGAATTTAAATTATATTAAGATATGTGCTGAGAGTTGAGTGGATGATGAGATTTAATTAGAAAATATTAAGTGTAATAAGATGTTGAGAGTTGAGTGGACTGTAATATTTAATTAGAGAATATTATATGCTAAGTATTTCCCAAAAGAAAAATAGATTAGAAATCTTGAGACGGAGTTACTTATGAAATTTATAGAAATGATCCCCTACCCACCGTAGACACGTTTAATGTGCCCACAGTTGACGTGACAGTGCCACGCCAATAATTGTTTTTTTTAGGGTTTAGTTTTTTTTTTGTTAGGGTTTAGTTTTTTTTTAGAGTTTATTTTTATAAGGTATACTAATTAATTTTTTCCTTAAATATAATGCCGTCACCTCATCCGTTGGCATATTAAGCATGCCCACGGTGGGTAGGGGAGCATTACTCATGAAATTTAAAAGGAAGGAAAAAAGAAAAAAAATAAAGTTGTCTCTCCCAAAACGCCACTCCCTACCCAAACCTCTTTAACCTATTCCACCTCATCCAAACTCCAGCAGCTGCGGCGGCGGCACTCCAGCAGCAACGGCGACGAAGGGTGGCTAATATTAACAAATTCAGGCGAGTAACAAATTTAACTAATAGAAATTAAAACAAATAAAACAGTTTGGGGTGGGCTTGAGCCAATCACATTACTTGTTGTGTTCTTACTCGGTTTGCTTGTAAAATTTAACTTTGATGCTCAAAGCTTAGCAGTCGTTTCTTCGTTCCTGCAGTGGTGAGTAGAAAAGGCTGTAATCATGATAAAAAGGCGATTCTATAGGGATACTCACGGTGATAAGGATGCGCCATCAGAAGAATCTTCCTCATCTTCGTCGGGGTCTGAAGTGGAGGCAGAGGCTACTGACGACACAGATATTGAAGAAGAAGAAGAAGAAGAAGAGGATAAAGATAAAGAAGGAAATGTTGCCGCTGATGTGAGAGAGAAGGGGGAAGCTTCCTCTTCTTCTGGTATGTGTAACTTTAACTGTCCTATGATCTTTCCCTTTGACTATTGCTGCATTCCGAATTCTTATGGTTTTGATTTACTTTATCTTTGCTAATCATGCATCTGACAGTTAGAAAATATTAGATGAGTAATTCCATAAACAATACTAGTATTTATCATTTGCTCCTTTTTTCTTCCTTCCATATTGTTCTATACATGGTATTGTAGGTTTTGAATTCGAAATCGAACATGTATTTACTGCAAACCAGTCTTAAAATCTTTTTTCTTTAAACTTCAGGTTACGAAAGCGAGGACAGCTCGGTGAATGAAGTTAATCTGGACTCATCAGGTTCAGCTTCTTCTTTGTTTTATAAATTCACCCTTAGATCAGGGTTTCTAAAGAACTTCGTTACAAAAGTTAGGTTCAATAGGTGTATCAATCTATCTAATATTTTCTGCAGGGATAATTTGATGGTTGATGGTGCTTGTTTTGCATTTTGTTTCTCATCTATTTTACATGTTTATACTGAATTGATCAGCAACTACTATGGTGCTAATTCGATTAGCAATAGTGGCTCATGTGCTAATGCTTATGCTACTAGTGGTTATGCTGTAGTTACATTTATGTCTTTGTGATAAGGTGTGTAGTGCGATATAAAGTCAATTAAAAGTGCCAAAATTTTGAGTAATTACTCTTGTTCTAGCTTTTAAGTATTCCATTCTTGTAATTCTCTGTTTTCTATTTTTTCTACTCTACCCCTTCTCCCTTTTTGTTGTTTTAATATTATCTAGAACTATAAAGAGCTGCATTCTTAAGTGGTAAACTTCATCCAAATATTTTTAGATACATTAACTTAGACGCTACCTTGCTGTAAGATATCCAAATATCCTTTTGGATTTTATATTTTTTCTTTCAAATGTGCTTGGGTTCCTGCATAGAATAAAGTATAAACTTATAGTGAATCTTTCATTTGTTTTGTTTTTTCCTATTTCTCTCCTTTAGTTTGTTAAGGCTGCTTGTCAAGTTGCACATTGATGCAAACCTATAGCAAAATGGGCTGTCTTTTATCTTTCTAGTAATTGCCTACTCTGAGAATTAAGCGTTGTAAAATATAAGAGTAACTGATATATATAATATATCTCTAGATTTATTTGCACAAAGTAAGTGCAGTAAGCTAGCCAAATAATCACGAGAGATCCTTGATCTTGGTGATGAAGATAATTTGATCACGTCAAGATACAGTTCTTCATAAAGTTGCTTCCCTAAATTTACAAACAAAGTCTTGTGGATGTATTCTATATTATGAGATTTCATGTCCGATGGAAAATCTTTGGATGAGTACTCCTCACTTTAGAAATTTTGAATCAAAGGAATTCAATTCTAGAATAAACTGTTGTCTTGATTTTACTCTTACAAATGGAATTGATCTTTGCAGGTTTACCTACTAGTGATGAAGATGAGGCAGCTCAAATTGGCAGCCAAAATCTTATAGGAAGTTTTGCTGGCAAAGAAGGAAACAATTCTAAAAAGGATGAAACCGAATTTGATATGACAGATTATGTTTTAAAACGTAATTCAGTTTTCAAATGCAGGATCTGTCCTAGGATAGTTTGCTTATCAGAGGAGACTTTAAAGGCTCATCTCAGCTCCAAGGCAAGTATATTTTTGGCATTACTCTATATATCAGATTAGCCTTGAAGAAGGATTATGTCAGATTTTTGTAGTGGAAGTCTTTCTCTTGACATTTCATTGCATCCTAACCCTTTATCTGCTTCCGCAATCATGTTCGATTTTCACCCCTCTACACTATGTAGGGCTTCAATCTGGTAGGTAACTTTTGTCATAGGCTACAAATAAGTGGTTATGTTTGAAATTCTTTGAAATCCTCATAATTTGGCGTAAGGTAAATAGTCTTAATAGGTGTTTCACTCTAATTGGAGATGCTTATGCTGCTTGTCCATAGTCTTGTTGCTTCTGAATTGTGTATATTCGTCTGCTCACCATTTCGTAGTAATGGAAATTTTATGTTTCCAGAAAGTTATAGTTCTTCAACTTATATGTACGACATTTTCCACGCTTTGAATGTCAATGATTTCGTGAATCTCCAGAAGCATGCTCGTTCTGAGAAACTACTTAATGAAGGGAGACTTAAGCTTATGCTGAATGATGCTGGGAAAGTTGAGGGCGAGATGGATTATGAAGATCGTGCCACAACTAGAGCTTCTCGACAGGTATTATTCTTCATGTAGTGGAGCATGCTGAATGGAAGGGTGGATAAGTTTAATTTTTCACCATCTTTGCCTAAGTTGACTTGCTAAATATGACAAATCCCAGCAGAAGTCAGATAGGCCAAACTTCAAGGGCAAAGGACGAGGGAAACAGAGGAAGAGGCCTAGACAGGTGAAAAAACTCCCCATTAATGTTGCAATAGAATGATTTTTAGCTCTCCAGGAGTACTAATCATGACTCAATTTACAGGACATGGAGTCTAGAAAAGGGAAGCCATCAGCTGGGAAACGAGAGAAGAGACGCAAGAGTGATGATTGAAGATGGCTATTTGTCTTAAAAAGTGACTGCAGTTTTTCATACTAGAAGTTCAACCCGACAAACTTTTGACATCTTTGTTGTGTTTTCACGTTCCCTAATTTTGTCTGAATCAGAAATTACCGACATTTTTACAAGTGGAATGAGAAAAAAAAATGGATATGCTGTTTGTGAAGCACTTCATTTTATTTTATTTTCTTCTATGTTTTTTCGCTTGGTGTGATGTAGTGAATATATATAGTAGTAACAAATCTGCTATTTCACAAATACCAGCAAGATTTAATAGCTATGAATATACTTCCAGTTCCAGTAGCACCATAAGAAATGGATGCTGTCGGATATTAGCACAGAACAGCAGTTTGCATTTGCTGATGCAACTTACAAGGACCAAAAAAGACTGTACTTACAGTAAACAGTGGCTAAAGAAACGAAAAAGTCCTAGTCAAAACCTAAATCAAAACTAACAATGTCAAACACGAACACCATGACAGCACATCACAACAAGATGAGTGAAGAAGCCATAGAGTGGAGAAGTTAATTCAATCATGTTTTAGGTTCGTCTTTATCTGAAACATTATCTGGTGTGGGCTGCAACTCTTCTTCTTGCTTATCTCCTTCAGCAACATGATCTGGTGACGGGGCTCGTTCTCCATTTTCACCGTTTTCTGGGTTGAAATTAATGGGAAATTTGGTCACTCTTGGTTTATCAGATAATATATTTCTCTGAATCCTATCAATCATGACCTTCTGTGGAGGCTCCTCTCGAAGCTGCTCATCATCATAGTCGTTATTGACATAATAACCCACGCGAATAAATTCTTGACCCACGTAAGAGCATGTTAATAGAAGCACTGTCACACCTATGATGTCTTCCTCACGAATTCTGGAAGGATCTGGAGGGTCTGCCTGTAATCAATAACCAAAAGAGGATACTGGATCTTGAGAAGCATGCCATGTAGTTCAATGTTGCAACGTATAAATACTTAAAGCTATAGTTTTACCTGGAAAACAAAACGATAATTGCCAACATTGACTGGGCCAACAAGAACGCTTTCCAAGAGTTGATCATAAGTTTCATCTTCGGCTGATCCAACATAGATGAGTTTCCACTCTAGATCTGCAGAGCACTTTGTTAATACAATAGGCAGCACCGTGTTCTTCTAAACAGCACATTATATCATGATATTTTGCATGTCAGTGTCAATGGTCCACGGATGAAAAAACCTAACCACCGGTGTTATAGAGGAGAAAAATACATAATATTTGGATAAGGTTCACAATACATGTTCAACAAACAATGTAATACGTATTTTATTGTTTGCCCTAAGGAAGGAGTGTTGCTTTTATGTCATTTTTTAAAACTTTATAAGAGTATTTGTATTATTGTATATCTGGGCTCAGCAGCTATATATCTGTCTAAATTCATCCAAAAAAAAGAAGATTGCCCCATTGCTGCTCATTAAGACCCATGTGAAAAAAATGACAGATTAGGCTGCTTGAGCTCACACTGTACTAGAAAATTCTGGATGTGGCGCAATATTAATCAAAGCAATGAGCACATATCTTATGCAGTTTCTCGACAAATGTCATTTAGTTTGCCAAGAATATCTAGAAAAGGTCAAGGGATACACTACCCAGCCGAACTATCATTTCCATGGTCTGCAGCTATCTAGTGAATTTGTTTGTCTAGCCCAATAGCAGAATAAGCAATGTCTTCTGATTCTACACTTTCAGATGGCTCCAGCTTCAAACCCCTTATATTCTAGTTTGGAAGGTGCAATTAGGTATATGTCTACATAATGGCCTACCAGAGTGAGAGTAATTTTCATTTCCAAAGTAGTGGATCGCTTGAAATCGAAAGATCTTAATTATGTAATGCCAGATGAAAGACTTTTAAAGTTGCAGGGGTTTTGGGAATCAGTAAGAGCATTAATGCATTATTGCCATCAATTCTTGAATACTATTACAGGAAATTTAAGTGAGGTCCTAAACAGCAAAGGCAGAGTATCTAGCTAAATCGTCCATTAATTCACCTTCTCTCCCCAAAAGTCAACTCAAAAATATGATGCGGATTAACCTTGTTTTCTTATAGCTTCTCTCTGAGCTACACCATTTCTTTCTGTCAATCTAGTAGTTAAGAGAACAAGTCCATTACAAATAACAAATCATCAATGTCAGATATTGTAAGTCAAAAATCCTCTTTAGAAGCTTGATTTACAAACCCTAATTCACCATTATCGAGTACACCCAAATCAACTCTTCCCTTCATCACATAATCGATACATTTCTCAGCTAAATCACTAAGTTTTCACAATTATAATCAACTAATTCGGGAAATCGAATAACACAAAATCACCCACGAGAAACAAGTTAAACGAGAAACAAGTTCAACGCGCATCTCCTGGAATCAAGTAACCCTAAAATAAAAAAAATCCGGGCAACGGACCAAAATAATTCACATCAAACTCAAGAGACCAAGAACATAACAAGCGGAAAAGCTAAACAACTTACCGTCTTTGAGAGGAGTAACGCATTCGTACGAGATTTCGAACTGGAAAGGAGAGAGAAACGACGCCGGATTGTCCAGCACCGCCACGTTCGTGATATTCACCGCACTCATTGCGCGAGCACAGTACGCGAGGAATCCCGCGCAGTCCGAGCTGCTAAAATACGCCTCCGGCCGAACCGCGCTCGGAGCAGAAGGGCAGCAGAATTTAAAAGGGAGTTGAAAGAAGGAGGACAAAATTTGTCAGAAATCGGAAGAAATGAGAATGAATGCAATTGCAAGCGAGAATTGGATGTCACGATTCACAAGCCGAAGAGCAACCGGGTGTAGCCGGTTATTCCCCCGACGACCGGGTGTAGCCGGTTTTTGGAATTTGGCGGGAGTTTCTTTAATTTTGTGTTCTTCTTCTTCTTTTTTTTTCCTTTTTTCGGTGTAGGCCGATAGCTATTGGACTGGATCGGCCCAAGTACAAATTCCGTTACAAACATTTTTTATTTATGAAACAAATTCGGCCCACAAGAAAATAGAGTTATTTATTTATTTATTTTATCAACAAACAAAACACACTCACACATGCACGCACCCGAGGTGACTCGAACCCCCGATCTCTTAATTGGAGGGGAAACGTCTTAAAAATTGAGGCCCGCTTCGTTGGTTTACTATAAAATTTAGTTTTGTGTACCATTTGACCATTTCACTGAATTATTGTGACAAAGCGACGGCGGAGGGGATAGTTTCGAATTTATTTATTTATTGAAATTGGTATGGATTTTTTATAGGGCTAGTCGCAAAAAAAATACCAATTTACACACTTCTGCAAATTAAACAATAGTGTTAAGTTTTGATGAATTACAAAGATAAGGGATAAATCTAAATTAGTCAATGATGAAATTCAATAAAACGACCAACTTTATTACAGATCGAAATTAGGCTGCATAATTTGCAAATTTGATTTTATATTGGCGATCTTGGACTGTTATTTCCAAAACCAATGTGGTTACGAAGAATAGGGAACAAGACATGCTACATTAGCAAAAATCGAGTTGTTGTAATTAGATCTCAAGTAAATAGTGAAAAAGGGATTATTATTTTTAAGGAAACATCTCCATCATGAATGCTAAAGAATAAAGATCGAGTACTTACATTACATTTTGAAAAATATTTCTATGGTCATATTCTAAGTTTCCTTACTCACCGTGTGCACACTTAATATGCTCACGGCTGACGTGACAGTGTCATGATTTTTCCATTTATGATTTAGTTTTTTTTAATAGGAATTAATTTTTTTAGAATCTATTTTTATAAAGTATAATAATAATAATTTTCCTTAAACATACCACCACAACGTCTGCTGTGAGCATATTAAGTATGTCCACGTACGGTGGGTAGTTGACCATTCCTCGTTGAATATATAAATAGATAGAGAGTTTGCAATCGGTTGACAACTTCTTGTTTGCCGAGCAACTAAAATCTGTTGTTCGACAGCTTCCGTTGTATGCCAAGCAAGCAACTATACACTATATTTTTTTCTTGATTATTATTCATTTTTTTTCTTTAATTTCTCGATATTATGATTAAATATAATTTTAGGGTTCAAGAATCCAATTAAGGTTTATTATTTATTTTTTAGTATTTAATTTCAATTTCATTCGTTAAAAATGAAGAAAAATAAAAAATCATATACCCAAACCATTGTTAATTATGAGTAATGCTCCTCTATCCACCATGGGCATGCTTAATATGCCCACGGATGAGGTGATAATATTATATTTAAGGAAAAAAAAATAATTAGTATACCTTATAAAAGCAAACCCTACCAAAAAAAACTAAATCTTATAAATAAAAAAGTTAAACCCCTAAAGGAAAAATCATTGAGGTGGCACTGCCACGTCAGTCGTGAGCACATTAAGCATGCCCACTATGGGTAGGGGAGCATTTCTCTATTAATTAGTACTCCCTCCGTCCACGATCTATTGACAAAATTTCCTTTTGGAACGTTCACCATTTGTTGCTACTTCTAGTTTTGGGACATAGGCCCCACAATCACTTTAACACTTATTATTTTACTTTTAAACACTTTAACACTTTAATACTACGTAGTATTAAAAATATTAGATGTGCACACAATTCTCCCACTTTAACACTTTAATTTAATAACATATTATTAAAACACATTAAACTCTAGGTGCCCAATTTTTTTTGCTAACAAATCGTGAAGTATCATATTAAACTAAATTATACTAGTAGTATTATATTAAAATTGGAAAAAAAAAAATACAGAATGAAATACAATATTTTTTAATTCAAACAACTTATATGATCCTACTAGATAGAGTATATACATTTTATTTCTTGAATAACTCTACAAAAACTTTTTCATAAAACCTAGTAGGAAGACTACAAATTTATATATATATAATAGCAAAATAAAGGTCGATCAACCACGATTTTTCTTGATTATTTTGCTAAATTTTCATAATTTTGGCTAATTATATTTTAATATGATTATTATATATGTCTTCTTAGAATTTCAATTTGAATAGAAATCTCATAATTTAAATCACTACATATACTAGATTATTTATGCTCAATCATTTATTACATATATATATATATATATATATATATATATATATATATTCTATTTTATGAAAAAAATAATGATTTTGGTCCGTAGTAAATTTGAGGGTAATTTTGTTGATTTACGTCAAGTATGCCTATAATATTCTTTGTTCATTCAAAGTTATTTTAGTCAATCTCAAAAGACAATAATTGTTTTTAAATTATATTTCCGGCAACGATTGTTTTATCAATAATATATGATTAGTTTTCTTTAAATCCATAAACTATATATGAATTTAGAAATTTTTGCCAAACTATAAAATTGATTTAACTACAAATTAAATCCCAATTAAATATGAAAAAGACTTCACGTTAACGGAAAATTATACTATTACGACTTATGGGTTGTTAGCTGAGTAGAGACGGGGGATGAGAAGATGACTTCATCGATGGGAAAACTCATATAAGATGGGAGTAATCCTTAATCAATATTTAAAAGAGTAAATGGAAGACTTGAATTGAAAACCTGTAAAACTATCCTATAATTGTCAACTTTCCTCAATAATCATCTAAATGACGGGTGGCTTGACATTCTATCATTCAATTATCGAACAACAAGCGACTTTATATTGAAATGAAAATAACCACGTGAAAGAATCCGACCTCTCATTGACCAATTCTTTTTCGAGCAATAGGAAACTTAATACGGAGTATTTATAAAATTTTCTTATAACAAATATTGATGAGTCATTTCAATTTTATCCCAAGTAAATATTTAAAAGACGTCAGGTTAACGGGAAAATTATACGATTACGACTTATAATTTGTTAGTTGAGTAAGGACGGTCGGATGAGAAGATGACTTCATTGATAGGAAAACTCATATATGATGGAGTAGTTCTTAATCAATATTTAAAAGAGTAAATGGAAGACTTGAATTGAAAACCTGTAAAACTATCCGAGAATTGTCAACTTTTCTCAATAATCATTTAAATGACGGGCGGCTTGATATTTTATCCTTCAATTATCGAATGACGGACGACTTTACATTGAAATGAATATAACCGCACGAAAGAATCCGACTTCTCATTGACCATTTTTTTTTCCAGCAATAGGAAACTTAATATGAAAAATACAACTACAATTGAAAAAATGTTATCAAGCGTCAATATTTCTATATTACAACGTACTATTGATGGCTTAACATTCAAAACGAGTATTACCACCTGAAAAACATAACCTCTCATTATTTATTTTTTTAATACCATGATCAACGGGCTGCTTGACATTCAAAATGAGTAAAATGTAAAGAACCGAGAAATGCCACACCTTATGGATCTATTTTTATTTTATTTTTTTCTAATTTGGTTTAATGCTATTTTTTTTCGAATATATTGTAACAATACTATAATCTTACAATAGATACTTATATTATTAAAAAAATTATTATTTTTTACTTAATAATTACCAAATCAAATGTTCCCGTCGAATTTCAACGGGCACTACACTAGTATATAATAATGATCGATGAATAGTTATCTTATCAAAAATTGATGGTACAAAAATTTGTGTGGAGCTGAGAGAGCCACATGCAATAGCAAAAGACAAATCAATTCAAAAACGTGTATAAATGAATAATGATTGATATATCAATTTTCTTTCTTGGACGATTGGACGCCATTATTGTACGATATTGTTTGCTTGAAATAATTTTTGTGTCCTAAAATATTCCAATTCGAATATAATATGGAGTAACATTACAAAAACAAAATGAAGAATACTACTTTACAAAAGACTATCCGTAAAAAATTGCTTGACCCTTCACCTCGGACTCGAATTCGGAACGGTTTGGACTGTAAAATTCATTGGATCGATGAAATATTATACCTGCTCGAAATTGTCTCAATCTTGATTGATTTGAGCCGGTCCGATCATAAATGAATTGATTTCATATTTCTCGATAAGTTTGAGCTTTTTGAGAAAATAAATTCTTTCAAAAAATAGCTTTTCGGGCTAGGTTAATTAGGGTGTCCTATAGGCAAATTCTTTTATCAATGCCAACCCGGTCTAATTGAAGTTGCTCTTTTGTGTGTGTTGGTTTAAGGACAATATAATGGTGTTAATGTTTGAGATATTTGTGGAAAAAAAAGAAAGTTTTTCAAATTCTCCGTGGTTCGGACTTTAAATTTAAAGTTAAAAAAATTGTTAAAGAAATGTAATTAGAGATTTAAGATGAGACGCGACAAGCCGTGGTCCCTTGATTCATTGGATACCGCTCAATCATATATGCATCCAATTAAACATGTGCATTATATCATCCATGTGTTTTATGAGATGATCAATGGCTGAAATTAAAAAGTATGTATGTATGTATGTATGTATGGATGATGATGATGATACACGTATGTCGAATGAAGAGCATGATGAATAAAATAATTAAGTTTATATTGTAGTCTTATAATTGAAAGCACTATCAGGACGTATCTCGTATTGCGGAAAGAAGATTTTTCTCGACTCGACTATCTTTACGGTTTTGTATTTGTTTCTTTACGAGTTGTAATTTTCTATTTCGTTTCAGTTTCTGTATAATCTTTCCATGAGTTGTATTATGCTCGGCAAATGTTTGTGTATCCAGAATCTTACAGAAACTCCTACCAACTACGAAAAAACACACACACATAATTTGCGATTATATCAACCTTAAGTTCTCAACCACGCGCGGCTCAAGACCTTATCTCTCAGCAACCAAATAAAAACAGCTAAAAAAGTGTATTTAAGTTTTTACATAGAAATAGCAAAGCTCATCATGTGACGAAATTCATGAATCACATAAAATCCTAAAATAATAAATAAATTAAAAAAAAAATCTAGACCCACTTCATTAAAGTACGAAACGTCGTTCACAAAAAAAAAAAAAAAGGGTACGAAACGTCAAAAACATACACGCAAGTGATGGTCCCTCATATATAATTTCATAAAAATATGTTTCATGATATATGGAATCAATTATTGACTCTACCAAAATAGAGGAAGTATACAAATATATATATATATATATATATATATATATATTTATAGCTAATGTATATAGTATATTAGATGCCACTATATGGATATGTGTAGGTGTCATAGAAATATTTGTATGGGTCGTTAGCATTAGAACATTTTCTTGTAGTGAATATACTCATCATACACAGATAAAAGTTAGCAAAAATTCATAACTAATATTTACAAATCGAACGAAAACAAAGATATATTTCAAGCCAAACTAATCAAACTAATATTTGATTTCTTTTGAGAATTTCAACACCCCTTTATGGCTATATACATAGACGATCTTTTCGTCTGGAACCGTTTCTTCCACTGTAGACATGATTAATGTATCATTGTTGATCATGTGACATTGTTATGTAGACTTTAATTTTTAAGTGGGTAGATATATATATACATATATATATAGTGTGTGTGTGTTGGGGGGTTGTTTCTCTAACATGTGACATTATTGTCACATAATTTCTAAGTACCTTTGGACTTTTTTCTTTGTTTTTTTTTATTTTTTTAATTCTTGTTGAAAAAGCTTGAGGAAAGTAATAATTGAACTCACGGCTTTGGTAATTCTCCACAAAAGAGAGGGCAATTTTGGAAGGATGCAACTATTTAAACACCCCAAATTACCCAAAAACATCACTCAAGTAAAAACCCCTCTCTCCCTCTCTCTCTCCAAAATGAGATTCTCTGTCTTTCTCTTTCTAGCAACCCTACTCTCAACTTCTCATGCAGGATTCAACGCCGACAACCCCATCAGAATGCTGCGGCGGCGCTCCGGCCGCCGGACCGCCGTGAGCAAAGACTCCGAGAAAATCAACTGCCAGAGTTTCAGAGTGGGGGTGGAGGCTAACAATCTCCGAGACTGGGATACAATCCCTAGCTACTGCAAGAGCTACATCAAAACCTACCTCGAAAAGAAGCAGTACGGCCTCGACATCGAGGCCATGGCCGCCGCCGCCGCCGAGCACGCCGAAACTGTGTTCCTAGACGCCACCGAGAAGGACATTTGGGTGTTCGACGTTGAAGAAACCCTAATTAGTAATCTCAACTACCTTGCTAGCTCCGATGTCCAATACGGGTAATAAATAAATTCACCAAATTCTAAAGGTTAATTTATGCCTTTTGTGCAGAGATATAATTAAAAAGTGTTAATCGGTACAATTAATCTACTCCCTCTGTCCCACTAATTTTGACGCATTTCATTATCTTGTTTCTCAGACGCGTCAAACTCGCTGGGACAGAGGGAATATTATATACACTAAAGTAAAATAGTTTTATACCCCTCTGTCTCACCCTAAGGTCTCATTGAGACGGAGGGAGTACTATATATAATTTTTCCCTCCAAAACTATATTATATATATTAATTATTTATTAATTAAAACTTAGGAGTTAGCAACAACTTTAAAAGTTATTTGCATCAATTAATTTTTTACAATTTTTAAGATTAAATCACAACACAAAAAATCTTATGCATAAATTTTAATGCTAAAATTATAACATATATTTGGACATTTTAATTTATATATATATATATATAACTATTAAAGTGATAATTTTTCATATTATAAATTATTTCTCGACAGACAAACGGAGTAAAATTCTAGTTAATCAATTAACTATGAATCGAAATTGATTGATTAATTAATTAACATTGCATGCATGCAGGACAAAACCTATCTACGAGACGTCGTACTACGAGTGGCTGAAGAACTCCACCGTGGTGTCACTGCCGGCGATGCGGGAGCTCTTCAACGAGGTGCTCGAGTACGGGTATGGGGTCGTTCTGTTATCGGGAGCGCCGGAATCTTTTAGAGAGGATCTGGTTGCTGTTCTGAAAAGTGCTGGTTATGACGGTGGATGGAGTAAACTCATCCTCAAGTAGGCCATATTATTATATCATACACACACACAACATCTCATATATATTTTCTATTTTTATTAATGAATGAATTGAAATTGCAGGGGAGAGAGTGATGATGTGGAGAGCATGCTGCAGTTCAAATCGGAGAAGAGAAAGGAGCTAGAGGAAAAGCAGAAATATAGAATAGTGGCAAATGTGGGAGATCAATGGAGTGATTTGAGTGGTGAACATGTTGGGCTTCGTACCTTCAAAGTGCCTAATCCTGTCTACTATATCCCATGAATTCAGTTCGAGTTCAAGTTCAAGTTCGAGGTCGGATGACAATGAATAGTATTTTTAAATCGTATTGTGTTATGTGTTTTGCAATTATGATGATGATGATGATGTCCTCATCGTACGGAACTTATATATGTATTTTGTTGTTGTGAAATAAACTGCGAATAATATGTATATCATGAAATAAGACAAAAGTGGTGTATTATTTCTTGCTTTTTATTGGCACACATTTGTCTCGACTCTTGACTCTTTCATTAAATTGTGAGTCCCACATCTCATACACATGTGATATTTATATATGAACGGGAGAAATGATATGCTAGTCACCCATTGGTGGACACCTCGTCATTTTATAACGTTGTATTACTTTCTTTTTTTTTAATTTTTATTTTTGTTTTACATTCTAGTATTTTAGAAATTAATTTAGAAACCATGAAATCTAAAAATTCAATACTCGATTTGTTATTTTTTATTTTTAACTTCAAAAAATGAGTAGTAAAATAAATTGAGCTTTGATTTTTATTTATTTTTTTAAATTTATAATTTCTAAATTAATTTTTAAGATACTAGAATATAAAATTAAAAGAAAGCAATGCAAACATGATAAAACGACGAGATGCTCGCGAAAGTGCCCACGAATGAGTGACTGACATATCATTTATCATGACCTTGGGCCATTTTGGATTGCAAGTAAATGTTATAAATAAATTAACACATTCGGCCCATTTGTAAATATGATAAATAAGCCCATTTTGAATTGCAAGTAAATGTTATAAATAAGTTAGCACATTCGGCCCATTTGTAAATATGATAAATAAGTTAGGACATTTGGCCTATTTTTGTTAAAGTTGTGTTTATAGATTATATTTCTTTTACCTTAATTTGAATATATATATTTTCAAATTCAAAAAATATATATTTTAATTTAAATTTATTTTTCAATTGGGCTGAAATTTTTCTATTTTTGTTAAATATCTCTATATGAGTGAGACTGAGACATACTAAAAGAGAAAATATCTCTACAAAAGTAGGAGGAAGGGATACATACACGTCACACTCTTCGTATCAACAAATAACTCTTCAATTGCAACTTAATTATGAAATTGCCACCCAATCTTTGCAATTGATATGCAATTTCAAACTAATCCAAAATCAACAAATTACGAATTACCCTAAAAAAAAAACAATTTACGAAAAAAGGCCGTTGACCATAAAGTCTTGACTGTAACGACACGTAAGCTACTCCAGCAGTTAGCGTCGCATCCGATTCCTCCTTCCTCTTCTGTTCCGTATAAATTCCCAACGCTCATCCAATCCAACGCGGAAATACTAAAATTTCTGAAACCAAAATTTCCACGCTTCACAGATCTCGCCTAGAGCTCCACACCGGAAAATGTGGCGTTGATTCGCCGGGTTTAAGTCGGCAGGCGGCGTCGGAATTGGCGCCGGCGATTCCAAATGGACGTGGAGAGATCGTCGCTCTGCAATTGTGTAGTGAATTTCCTGCTCGAAGAGAATTACTTGCTCTCGGCGTTCGAGCTTCTTCACGAGCTCCTCGAAGACGGCCGCGACAATCAGGCTATCCGCCTCAAGGAATTCTTCTCCGATCCGACTCATTTTCCGCCCGATCAAATCTCTCGCTTCAACTCTCTACGAGGTTCGCTCTATGATTGCTTACTATTGCACTGACGCGCGCTGGCGCCTTGCGTCGCTGCGGGTGAATAGATCGTTTATTCTCTGTTCTTTATCGGTTGCTGCTTTTTTCTTCATGAGTTGGTGGAATTGTAGAAGAGGTGCCGTATTGTGATCAGCTTCCAGATTAAATTCTGAACTTAGATTCTATATTTTACATAATAAGTAATTTAGTCGATTTTTTCATTATCATCGTTCAGTTTACCATGTGTGATTATGTCCCGTTCAACTTATTATATGATAAAGTGTACATAACCGTCTGATGCTGTTTAGTTTCACGTCTTGGAAATTCAAGCTTTCTTTATAACTTGTGTACTTGGAGACATGACAACCCATAGAACATGAAGTACAAAGGACAGTGAGATAATTATTTTTGTTTATTTTTATTTTGCCACAGCACAAGTAATTAGAAAAATAGGATAGTTCACTCGTCTTTAGAACTGTCCATATTGCGTAAGCAATGCCAGCTTCAAGGTAGTTCACCAGTGGATTGACAGTGCAAGTACACAATTTTGAGGTGCTATGGAATGCTTCAAATCACATTACGAGCTTGATATGTAATTTTACACTGTCTCCGAACAAAAAAATAGGAAACCCTGTGCTCAGTATAGCTGGAGAGGAACCAGAGAATTTAGGGAGGAGGAGCCTATTTTACACTGTATATAAGGTCCCAAATGCCAAAAGTAATTTCCCTGGGTTGTACTCACATTTCCATTGATCATAATGTTGATGCTTTATCTCATGAAGTTGTCTGGGGGTGATCTGTTTACCATCAAGAAAGTAGGAATCAAAGAGATGAACCAAGTGACAATGCTGTCATTTCTTGGGAAATATACCCTTACTTGTCATTCTAAAAAAAGAGAAGCACACCTAGAGGGTAGTTTCTGAATATTCATTTACTTCAGGCAGCTGTCACTTTTTGGATGAATATTACACATAGTTGTCTTTTTCATAAATTTTGAAATGCAAGTTTAGTAATTAAGAACTGGAAAAAAAGAGGCTCTGTAAAAATGGCTGCTCATTGGTTTATGAATATGCTGCGATAGCTGATTCCAAATAATTCTTCTATATCAATTAGTTCAGTTATGCATAACATGTTGTAATGTTGAAATAGCATCCTGCATATCACTTGTTAACTTTACCACAACTATTGATGCTGAAATTGTTCATCTCTAATGTTGTACTTCCTTATTGACTTTACTAAGGTTTTGGATTTTTACTTATAAGTAGGGGGTACCTTGTAGAGGGTGTCAAATAGTTCCTTTTCTTCATCTGTTTGTTCTGGGTGCAGTGGCAGATCCCCAGAGTCTATTTGAAGATAAGGAATCATTGGAAGAAAAATTGGCTGTACGCGAATATGAACTCCGTTTAGCTCAGGAAGACATTCTTAACCTCAAGGCCGAGTTGCTCAAGAAAGCTGAGACAAACTTGGATGAATCAAGAGGTAGTTACTATAGCATCAAATATATTCTCAAGCACCTGCACATGTAATGTTATGTCATGTTATCATATGCATATGGCGTGATTACATTTGGAAAATTCACACACATACATCCTTATTTGCATATGCGTTTCATAATGTGATGCTAAGTTCCTCAGGTTGTATGTAGCAACAGCTATATTTTCGTGTATCTTCACTTGAGGATAGAGAAGTTACTTGTGTTTTTTATTGTTAACTTATGTGTTTAAATGTATTTTCAGATTCAAATGTTAATACCGCAGCAAATAATGGACTGGTTGCCGAACCGGTAAATAGGGAGATGACTTTGTCAGATTTGGGTCCTCTGAAGGATAATGAACGAGTGGATCTTAATTGTGCAGTGAAAGAGTATTTACTATTAGCAGGATACCGTTTAACTACAATGACTTTTTACGAGGAGGTACATCAATCAATGAGTAGTTTAGTTCCTTATAATTGGTCTATGTGCGTTTTTGGTCTCTCCCACATAACACAGTCTTGATTTTGTGTACTATTTACTGATGAGTTTCCAAACTCATGTTATATGTGATAATTACTATTTCTGTGTAGTAAGAAAATAGTTTTCTAAAGAGAAATAAACCCGACTATAATTCTTATTCGTATTTGCACCTTCAATTATAAAGGACTAGAAAAAAAGATTCATGTCTGACGGATCTTTGGCTTCTATTATATAGTATGAGACTCAAGATAGAGTTCTAGTCCTCAGATTAAATATGCTCAATGTTAATTTCAAATTTTCACTTTCAGCAGCATGAGCTACCTAAGTTCCTCTTCTTGTTAATTGGAAAAATGATTGTGTAAGGTCGGTCAGTAAAATGGTCTGTTACAGATAATATAGGATCTTTTGTGTCCTTTTCATTTGGCTGTTGCGGTCGTGTTCGTCTATAATAATATATGTAATGTTAATACTGTATTTTATCTTTGCAACAGGTCACTGACCAAAATTTGGACGTATGGCAAAACTCATCTGCATGTGTTCCAGATGCATTACGACATTATTATTACCAGTATCTTTCTTCTGCTGGAGATGCTGCTGGGGTACATCTTAGTAATCCATGCTTAAATAAATAAATAACTCCAGTTGAATACTAAGTCCATCCTCTTTTCTCGAAGTTCTACTCAAATACTGGCATGTGACACCATCTTCTTAATTCTCCTACAAAAATAACACTGTGATAGTAAAGAGCTACCATTAGTCGCCTTACAAAATTAATATTAGATTGCTAGAACATTGGACTAAGAAAAAGTATTATATATATATATATATATATATTGGAGGATCCTATTGGGTTCTCTCTGTCACTCTGATTAATGTGGATCATCAGCCCCTTTTATGAATTGTGGTAAACATATTTTTAGGGATTGCTTCATACTTCGAATTTAAATATATCTTGTGGTTGGAAGTCTGAATGTTGAAGAAGAGTATTCCTTCCCTAGATTTGGTTCGACTTACTGAACCATCACTTATATGTCTAACATGTTTAATTTATTTTTGTAGGACTATTCCTTCTTGTGTTGAATTTCTCATGCTGGTAGTATTCGTTATACTGCAGGAGAAAATAATGATGCTCCAACAAAATGAGTCTTTGCTAAAAGAAAATGAAAGGCTACAAAGTGATATAGATTCCTTGTTGAAAGGCAAAGAAATGTCAGATGCTCAAGTCTTATCAGTGACAAAATCTTTGGAGGTCCTTCAGAAAGATATAAAGGAAAAAGAAAATAGGGTAACTTTCTCAATGAGACTTCTGTGTATTCGGTTTTGGTTGATAATGAAATTAACAGTTTGAGTGCCTATCAGGTTCGAGATCTGAAGAAAACTTTGAAAAGTCAACGAAAAGAATTAGATGATTGTAGAGCTGAAATAACTTCACTCAAAGTGCTTATTGAAAGTGCTCGATCTGGAAACGTTGTGTTGGAAGCAGCCTCCGGACCTGCTCAATCACTTTCAAGGAGCAACAGTGATGATATGAAACCTCTTCCGAATGAAGTAGATGTATCAAAAGCCGACACTTCTTTGCATACAGGCCATATGGAGTCAGACACGACAGATGTAGGGAATGGGGGGGAAGCAGACATTGTTAAAGAGGCAAAAGTCAGTGATAATGAAACATCTGCAGTTGGTTCATTGGCTGATATTACGATTGCTGATATTGACATGTCAGGGAAACATCACTCTGATGATGCTACTAGCATAGCTGATACAGTGCCAGAAGACTTATTAACTCCTGTGTGTGAAAGTGGGTCTGTAGGAAAGAGTGAGGATGACAGAAAACCACCCCTAGAAACGGATAGCCTTGTTATGAGGTCTGAAAAACTTGATGCTGAATTACACACTGAAAAGATGGTATGACTCATGTAGTCTATCCCTTCTTCTGAACATATTAATTTATGGTTTCAGAAAAGTTATCTTACTTACAGGCTATTATCTACAACTCATGTTTACTTCTCAGGGTTTGGGAACTATTCAGATATTATCAGATGCTTTGCCTAAAATAGTACCTTATGTTCTAATCAACCATCGAGAGGTTTGCCAAAATATATTTGATTTTGTAATTTTAAATGCTCAATTAACTAGTCTAAAAGTTACTAGATCAGCTATGTGTTATAGAGATTTTCATTGTTGTAATTATCGTTGGTGTTCATCCTTCTTAGGAGCTTCTTCCTCTGATTATGTGTGCAATCGAGCGTCATCCTGACAGTGCAACACGGGACTCCTTGACTCACACATTATTTAATCTGATAAAGCGTCCTGATGAGCAGCAGAGACGAATTATAATGGATGTAAGACTCTGACAGCAAAGCTGCAGTTAAAGAAGATAACACATTATGCTCATGAAGTTCCTTTTGTGATATCAGGCTTGTGTTACTCTTGCCAAGAATGTTGGAGAATTGAGAACAGAAACAGAATTGCTGCCCCAGTGCTGGGAACAAGTATGTCTACTTGAAATATTTAGTGTTACCTTTTCTTTTCCTTATGATTCAAGGGGCCACAAACTTAATGCTGGCTTTGGCGCTTGTAGATTAGTCACATGTATGAGGAGCGTAGGCTGCTTGTTGCTCAATCATGTGGTGAGCTTGCAGAGTTTGTAAGGCCAGAGATACGCGATTCACTCATCTTGTCCATAGTGCAACAACTCCTGGAGGATTCTGCTACAGTTGTCAGAGAGGCTGCAGCGCATAATCTGGCTTTGTTGCTGACGCTCTTCCCAAACACAGACAAATATTTCAAGGTCAGCCTCACTAAATATGCTTCGAGGCAATCATGGAGAAGATATCTGACTTCACAGTTTCCTACAATGTAAGCTCTGTGATCTAGGAATGGAGCATTTCCCCTGGTCATAACATGATGCCTTATAAGAAAATGAATTTTTTTAAAAGAAAATAAAGAATACTAATGGAAAACAAAATAAATTCTCCAACACTTCTCTCTTGATTTGGATAGGTTGAGGAGATGATGTTTCAGCTGGTTTGTGATCCCTCTGGTATGGTTGTTGAAACTACAAAAAAGGATTTAGTTCCTGCTCTCATAAATTGGGGAAACAAGCTGGACCATATTCTAGAAATATTGCTCTCTCACATCTTGGGATCTACTCAGGTATCATAGTCGACATAATTTTAGCATTGATCGAAGCTAGCATTATTATGCTTATCTGAAATATTGTGTCTTTCAGCGTTGCCCTCCTCTTTCAGGGGTTGAGGGTTCCATTGAGTCGCATCTTCATGTTTTAGGTGAAAGAGAACGTTGGAACATTGATGTTCTATTGCGGCTGCTCACTGAACTAATTCCTTATGTGCACAAAAATGTTATTGAGACTTGTCCTTTCGCTTCAGATTCAGATTCTACAGGAATCTCTTTCACTCCATCTTTGCTTGAAAAATATGCAGAGTAAGAGTGCTAGTCTGCTCTGACGTCCTATTTACCATGTGGATTTCACGATTCTACTTCTTTTGGGATCTGGAATGTTGATTATTGGATTTACTACCTGATGCGTTAAGATTAATTGACCAGGGGACAAGTGGAATGGCCCGCCTTCAATTGGTTGCTTATCGAGTGTCTTCCTACTTTGATTCAGTTGTGCTCGTTACTGCCTCAAAAGGAAGATAATTTAAGAAACCGTGTTACGAAGGTACGAGTTTGAGTGTCGTTTATTCTATTGGATTGTCCATGATTGCTCATTTTGTCCATTTGCTTTTATTTGCTTTTGCAGTTTTTGCTGGAAGTGGCTAATCAATTTGGTGAACCTTACTTGACTCACATCATGCTGCCACTGTTTTTAGTGGCTGTTGGAGATAATGCTGATTTAAGATTCTTCTCACCTAAAGCAAGATTAAAAGTTAGAGGTAATGTATCTCTTGAACTTTTCTTACTCTTAATCATGAGAACTTGCTTCCATTTTCTAGAAAGAGGTCTCAGGAACTTTTTTTATCCATCACATAATAAGGGAAAGGTGCAAAAACAACTTCAATTTTTGAAAGTATCGCCTCTTCTCCTTTCAGATTTGACACCAAAATCTGCGATTGCTCAGAGACTTGCTACAATGTGTGTCCTACCACTTCTCCTGGCGGGCATACTAGGACACCCAAGCAACCGTGAAAACTTAACAGCGTACTTAAGGAATCTGCTGATACAAAGATCCAGAGAGGATAAACAGTCCGCAAATCATGAGATTATCAATTCAGTTCGCTTTATTTGGTACGTGTCTCCACCACAGACTGTTGAATATTTATTGAGCTATGCTTCATTGTTAATCCGTGGGATTTTTGTGGTGCAGCACCTTCGAAGAGAACCACAGTATAGTACTTAACATCTTATGGGAGATGATTGCAAGTTCTGATGAAAAGTTAAAAATCAGTGCTGCCAATCTTCTGAAAGTCATCGTAAGGAATTTTCTTTCTCTTAAATTCTGAAAAAAATGCAATTTTCTGCAGTGTTTAGAATCACATGGTTCTTTTTTCCATAGGTGCCGTATATAGATGAAAAAGTAGCATCAACTCATGTCTTACCAGCTCTTGTGACTCTTGGTTCGGACCAAAATCTGAATGTGAAATATGCCAGCATTGATGCGTTTGGTGCTGTAGCACAACATTTTAAGAGCGATGTGGTATGCAGATTCTTCCAGACTATGTTTTATCCTGATAAAATTCATCCGCCATTGACTGATTGAAGTTTCTTTCTAGATTGTTGATAAGATACGCATTCAGATGGATGCTTTTCTTGAAGATGGATCATACGAGGCTACCATTGCTGTAGTTCGTGCACTTTTGGTAGCAGTACCACATACAACTGATAGGCTACGGGATTATATCCTTCACACTTTCTCTTGATGGCAAATTGAATATGTCTATTAAATATTTGATTAATTATGTTACTGTCCTTGTGATCAATGTGCATCCATTCCTTAACTTTTTATTACATCTAGTGTCCAAGATTTTTCAGTTCACGTCATCATCATCCCTTTCAAGTGATGTGACGCGGCGCAGAGAGAGAGCTAATGCCTGCTGTGAAGCAATTCGTGCTCTTGATGCAACAGGTCTGCTGCTTAAGATACCTTTATTTATTCCTAAAAATTTGCATATTAATGTTGTTATAGCCCTGAACTGTGTTCTTTTGTGTGCGTGAGCGCTAAAATTAGCTCAACTTTATAAAACATCTTTCAGGACACTGCATAGTTACTCGTTAAGTTCATATCTCGTGTCCCATTAACATCACTTAACGAGCTTCTAATATTCTCCACTCTCCACTCTCCACTGGACTAAGCCTGCAAAGTTTGTCCAGACAATATAGGAGGGTTTGTAATGTTATCCCAGAATCCAAATCTATAGTCAATTTGCAAACAATAGACTAATACTCGATTACATGTTGTATTATGGTTGTCAGATATAATTAATGCACGATTCATTTCCAAATGCTATTTAGAATTGTTAAAGATAAAAGTACTGTATTATTTATCTTTCAATGTTTTCAGTAAGCATCCACAGAATATATTCAGCTTGTTACGACTCACCTATTTTCCGTTCAATCTATTCCTGCAGATCTTCCAGCATCCAGTGTGAGGGATTTCCTTCTCCCTGCAATCCAAAATCTATTGAAAGACACAGACGCCCTCGATCCAGCTCACAAGGAAGCTCTCGAGATCATATTCAAAGAAAGATCCGGAGGAACGCTGGATACTATAAGTAAAGTGATGGGAGCTCATTTAGGGCTTTCTTCAATGAGCAGTTTCTTCAGTGACAGTGGGTTACTTGGGAAGAAGGAAGCCGGAGATGTTGGGATTCCAGTGCCGGTGCCAATTGAGAACACAATTCCACAGCCACCGGCGGAGGACACAAGATTTAGACGGATTATGAGAGGTGGTTTCACCGATATGCTCCGAGGGAGAGCTAAGGGCAATGATGATGTTAATCCGACTGAATAAGATGCTATTTTTTTTTTTGTGCTTAATTCCATTTGTAATTCTTTTTATTATGAATTGAGGGAGAGATTAAAAGGTTATACACTATATAAATTTTGTTTCTTTGCATAACATTGGAATTTCATACTCCCTCAATTTCGCTTAACTTGGCTCATTTGAATAGTGGCTTTTTTGGCACGTTTTTTCACGCTTCTTGATGATGGGTTTTAAAATAGATTTTTGAAAAATTATTTTTTTTACGGGATACTACGACAATCGTAGTATCCCTTTAAAAAAATAATTCTTCAAAAATTTATTTTAAAACTCATCATCAAGAAACGTGAAAAACCGTGCCAGCACAAGCCAAAAAGTTTTGAGCCAAGTTAAACGAAATGGAGGGAGTACTATTTTGTTTTGAGTATATATATGGGGTTTAGACTTTACATTCCTATAATAAAAACATTGGGAGAATTTTCTTTTCCTTTTGTACCCCTGTCCCTCCATTCATAGCTATTTATTTTTGCATAAGAACGTTTATATTTATTTGCGATCATTTGTAAATAATATTCCATAAATAAATTCAGTTGTAATTCTAAATTAAAGTCATGAATTAGGCTGATGCATGACTGCATGAGTGCCCGTTGTAAACTCATAGCGTTAGGCTCGTTGTAAACTCATAGCGTTAGGCTCGTGAATGCCCGTCGCAAACTCAAAGAAGAAGAAGAAGAAGAGATAGCTTGGGACATCACTCCCCTATTGCACGTAATAACTGTACAAGTTTTTCAGTAAATAACATTAACACCTCCACTAATCTTAGTGCAAAAATAAAAATATGTACAGCAATTGCATCTATCTTCATTGTTTGGTGCCTACATCCATTTTTCTGGTTTGCAAACTGAACATATCAGCTATATCCGAAGCTGTGCTGCAATCTTCAGGCTTTCTGTCGGTTACAGATCGAATAAATCTCGGAAATCGAACTGAGATTCCGCGAGATGGATGCACTAAACCAAATGCAGCATGATGAACAGGCGAAACAGTCAAGTCCGCGCCCTTTATTTGCCACACGAGTTCCGCAGAAAACCACATGTCGGGTGCCTCTGCTGTTCGATAGTATGGTGGTTTTTTCGAAAGAATTCTGTCCCCACTAAAGAAGTTCTTCATCTGCAAAAGAATTTTGATGAACAACCAACATAGGGATGAATTCTTGTAAAGGATTCTTTGGAAGATCAATATTAGAAGCTAAAGAAGATTAAATTACATAAAAAGGAGGAAGAGGGCAAGGCTTTCACATGCACAAAACATGTAGTGAAATTCTTCCAACATCAATAAGATTATATCAAGTTAAAATAAAGGGATGAATCGCATATTGTAATCTCACTGGTTTCTTCATCGTATCCACGATGGCACCAATTAGAGAATTGCTTTTTGACATACCTCCTTGTAAAAAGCATCTGAAAATCCTGACATGACTCGGCACACGCTCTGGAATTCTTCCGTATCAGGATTGTAGCATGCCATTAGAAACGGACTAAACCTGGAACATCATGAATGCAGTTTAACAGGCGTGAAATAAAGATTCTTATTTTTTATAGACTGAAGAAGAAATGTGAAAAGGAAAACTAGCTTCACTACACTCAAAAGGAAACAATTTTGACTTGTTCCTTCTTTTTTTGTTTCACATATTCAGCACAGAATTAATTACTGCCAGCATGCTGATTATAATCCTAATCATAAAGAAGACAAAGTAGAGATAGTAAGTAGTATTATTTACCATCCTGCTTTCCGTCCATTCCCATACCAAGCGCCTATAGGTACTAAGTCCAAGGTATCACCTAGCCCTTCAACATAATCTCTTTTGACCTGCAACGGGCAAAGATGATTTGCTCAAGGAGTGAAGCCTTCCAGAACTCTCTCAGTAATAAAATGATTCAAACACATATACACCTTCAACCAGGCATCGGAACGCTTTGATGGAGCGTACACAGAATCAAGATCAAGGGATTTAACCATGATCCCTTCACATGAGGAGTTAAGGGCGTCATGGAGAAAACTGCTCACCCTATTTGATGTAGCTTCATTATCTAAAGCAGCATCTTGAGACTCCACCTAAAGGAGCTCGGTGACTTCATGGAAATAGTTTAACGTATTGACTTATTCATCGAAGTAAGAGAGAAACTTACAGTCATTTCTTGAGCATATTCGAAATAACCTGGTCTCTCTTCACCAAATAAATCCTTCAAATCTGATTCTCCAGAGAGAATGCAATATCAGGCTAAAAACTAATAAAATGGTATGCTAAATGCTATCCAGCAGAACAGTAAAAAGTCATCAATAGAAGGGAGGTCCATACATTTCCGTCTTGCACGTAAGGGCAGATCTAACAACCTGCATCCAAATTTTTGCAGTCTGAGAAGTTCTGGAGTGAAATAATAATAACAAATAAAAAGTTCAACACAAACAATAAAATGATTTGAGCCAGCTGTGAGCTGACAGTTGAATGAATCTTTAAAATAGATAAGATCATTATTGTTTTCTTCTTCTTTCTTTCCTCTATTCATGCTTCTTCGTGTGTGTGTGTGGGTGGGGGGGGGGGTGGTTCAATCATTGCATTCCCGAAAGAGCTGCAGAGATCACTTACTGCTCTCCATTTGCAAACATGATGTCAAAGACAAAAACGCATATGTCAACCTGCATGAAGAAAAGAGGTCAGATACAACAATAGTTTCTCCCCCCCCCCCCCCAAAAAAAAAAAAAAAAAAAAAAGAATAACCGGCTCATGGCTCAAGCTCAATAAGTTAGCATCAAACTGGAACATGTAATAAAGATTTTGCCAGTAAAGGGACCTGCTTAGAGTAGGCTTATCACATAAAGTTCTTATGTTCTGATGCATATATTTTTGTAGCAGCTCGTTATGGCACCACAATATACTTGAATTTGAATATTTCATGTGTTGATCTATTGTTACTTGAGCCTGAATGCTTTTCAAACACCCACAGAAGACTTGATGAATATTCGGAGCAAAATTAAGACCTTTAAAACAGTCTTTACACGCTACTTCAGGTGATAAGAACTCAAAATAAATACCAATAAAGAAAGAAGAAAAGAACTCAAGATAAAAGTATTGTCAAGTCCATACATGATAAATCCTTTTGAAGTGAGCAATTGCAAATAAAACTATTAGAAACTAAACGACAGGCTCAACATTTCCATCGAAAAGGTGAATAAGTAGCATTCAGGTTTATATTGGTAACAAGCACAAGCAAATGATTCAAATCCATTAAAGGATGAACACATCCAAAGAGAACCAAAGAAAAGAAGAACCTCGATTTTATCTACGTCAATCAGGGAATCCTTACTCCCTCTCTCCCTGGTAGATAGCTCTTGAAATGACATCAGCCTCCGACCATTCTTTCGATCAATTGCAACCACCTGAACTCAAGATTATATGATGTATGTATCATAAAGACTCAAGCATATGAAGCCAAGAAATGAACATATGAATTTGCAGATTGTTAATAACACATTTTGAATTAGGTGCATCTGCATCAGGATGAAAACAAATAAAAGAAAATAAAGAGAAGGAAGAGTGGAGAATGACCTCAGCATCCAAAATAAATGTTACAGCTGCATACACGCAAGACTCTACAACTATGTCAACTAAATCAGGGAATCTTGATGTGGTTTCATCTCCATTCCTCGAGAAGACACGTATAGAACCATCTGACAATCTGTGAATCTGAGCACGTTGACCATCATACCTAGAAGACACAATGAAATCAAATGCTCGGCAATAGCTAATTTAACTCCATTTAAGGAAGTGTGTTAAGGAAATCTGGATTTCGTTTAATTTTGTTATTTTGGAAAAATGTATAATTAGTGATCTTCCATACTTCTGCACATTAGCTTGGATTCACAGATAGTCATGCTACTAAGAATTATCCAGAGGGAAAATGGGCCCTCTTGTGCAAATACCATATAATGTAGAAGCAAATTGATGCACAAACTTGGAATATTAGATCAATCCCTTGACTCATAAGTCTTTAAAGGAACCAAAATATAAACACAATAACTAAGCTGATAAGCATTGAATACAACAAACTCACTTTCCCTAAAAACCAATGCCACAAACATGTAAATTCAGTAAGATTCTCAAAAGTTCAACAGAAAGACTAGATAGCAAGTGCTCAATAATTGGGAAAAGGGTCAAGAAGCTTAAATGAGCATCTTGTGCAGAAGGCAATTAAAAGGGCTCTCAAGTCAACACAATAGCAATTGATTTTCAACATCTGTTGAGTACTATGCATGCGAGAATCAAAACTGAGTACTAGCTGTATTAAATTACAAGCGCAGCTGGATTTCCAGATCCAAATCTAAATTGCCAGAAAAAAGCCAAAATTCAAGATACCAGATCCTTTTAGCAAGTATTTTAGGGACTGACTTGTATTCACATGTGAATGCCCTGTTTTGGAAGATCTTCAGCACCTCCGGCACTCCGTTAGTAATTCTGTGATAAGATACCACAAGAATAAGCATACAGAAGGTTGAAATAATCTGTTTGCTAAAGAAAGTGGTTAGTAGACATACTTGGCAAGCATCGGCTTGATTGGTATGCCAGGGACCATAGATATAGATGATGACGAAAATTTGATCCCTTTTTCCATCAGAGATGGGATAAGTAGATCCTGAAAAAAGAATCACAACAATCAACAAGTTCAGGATATCTCAATCACGAACAATTCTCTACAAGTACCTATCGGGAGGTAGTAGCAGCACGTGCCTGTGTCGACCAACTAAATATAGGAAGAGAACTACCTTATAACAAGAATATAACAAATGCCACCTTATGTTGGAATTACAATTTGGTTGAAATGGTTAAATTAAACAGAGGCAAAACCAAACAAGAGTAGTACATATGCAAAGTACATCAACAGACTATCTAAACTCTGTTTACTCTAAAACAGAGTGTCGTGATAATAAAAACAATCAACAAGAATGGAGCAGGAAATCAGAACTTACCAAGTTTGGAATTTTGTTGTATGCTTCAACCACAGCACTTGAGAGACGCTATCAAAAGATGAGGAAAAACAGAAAAGCTAAGCAAGAACTGCAGCATCCGATTGATGGTTCATCAAATAGAGCAGGATATTGAGTAGAGCAGAAATTACAGAACTTGATATTGAATGTAAGGCAGCACAATATAGAAACTCAACCAAAACAAACCTGCATGTCTTCCTTCAAGTTTCCTGTTGCTCCTTCACAATTCATCACAATGGCCTGGGCTAGAGCAGGAAGAATAGTTCGCATCATAGCTCCAATTCTTAAGTTCCTAACCTGTGTCAATTTAAAAATCGTAAAAGTCAGTTACAGTATGCTTATTATCAGAGCCATGTAATGTAAAATCATCATTATAAAAGAGGTCAAACAAGCTACACAGAGGGGAGGATGAGAAAGAGCTTGTTGAATTATTTTTCCTTATCTTTTAGTCGGGGGGGTGGGGTGGGGAGGGGGGGGGACTCTTCAGAATACTTCCAAATACATGATACGTAGTCACCAGACTAACGACATAAGAACAAAAACTCCGAAAGAACAAAGATACAAGTCCACCTAAAACATATAAAATGTAACCTCGTCTATTTTACTTATGCTCTGTCAGTTCTCAACTTCAGTAAAGAGGCAGCAGTCTCTCATCAAATTTCCAGCCAAGCGATTACAAATCAAATCTAACTAAACAGGTGTTCTTTTCCTATCTTCCTTTCTTTCATATGAAATACTATATGTACAATAAACATATTTCCTCATCAGTCCTTTTTACAAGTATTCCCTGGTTCCCAAAATTGCTACATACTACCTCTATCCCATATTTCTTGACACGTTTTAAGAAACGTGTCAAGAAATATGGGACAGAGGGAGTAATTTTTTTCTTTAGGCTTAAATAATAGTTTAGAAATAATCCAGTTACTAGCATAAATCAGCAAAACATCACTTTAACATACCAGTGTTCTGACAAGAAATTTCATCTCCTTCTCTCTACATGAGCACATGAGATTAACAATGAGGCCTTTCTTCCTGGTTGTACTGCCACTACCTGTTTGTACACTGATGAATTCCATGTAAAGGTGGAAAATGCTTATACAATAAAGTGGGCAAGATAAAATCAGAAGAACACTTCAGCATGGAACACATTACTTGTTTACACACAAAGTAGTTCCAAACCAAATCCTCCATGTATCACAAGAAAACATTCACCATAAGGTCATATAATAAGCTCAAAATAATTAAAAGGCCAAACGTTTATGACAACACAAAGTACCTGAGAAAACAATAAACAGGGTTTGCAACGTATGCACCCCAAGTAAACTTAGCATCTATCAAATTGTCCAATTAATGAATGCGGCACAATACGCAGGTTAAAATTTAGGATAGACCTGCTGAAGTCCAGATATATCCTTTTAATTTTATGCCCATATCAACTTCTACACTTCACTTTCACCATGTCTATTTCTTTCCTTTTTCCTTTTTCTTTTTTTGAGTTCAGATGCCCCAAAATCAAGATCAGACAAACATGGTAATCTAGCCAAATGTTGATGCATTATTTCTTTCTTTCCCCCTCCAGAAAGGTGCCCGAGATATTTTATTTAATTTCTTCATGAAAAATATTTAGTACGTCTCATTTGTCCTTATTAAGTAGTATGTTAGTTGAAAAGTAAATTTCCTGGCTCTACACTCCACACAAGATCCGTAGATGCTGCTCTTAAGTACTTGAACCACAACTGAGATTCATGGAAAGTAATTTTGTGCAATTCTATGAGTCCAAGGACCAAAAGATGAATGATTGTGTTTTTCAACAAACCAGTTCCATAATTGGGACATGCATACCTTATCTTTTGTAAAATAGAATAAACTTGTCGAATTGTAAGCGCTGCTGGAGGAGCCAGTAGTGATTGGGTTTGCCGACAAAGCTGAGCAACATCACCTGATAACATACAAATTATTTAACAACAAAGCAAACCCACCAGTACCATAGAGGAAATCGTATATCATGAGGAGAAGCAAAAGGTCTTCAAATATATTATTATACCAAGATCGCCAAGGCTATCATAAAGACTCTTTATTTTTGATCTGTTGGTCCCACAAGCTTCTTCTAGGGCAGAAACAACAATGCCACCACCAATATTCAGTTCCTATAACATTAGATATGCACCAAACATCCAAGAATAAACATGAAAAATGTAATGTAAATAAGCTACATATTTACAGCTCAGCTAACAAGGTGCTTAAAACAGGATCGGAAGGTTTATATCTCCATGAAATTACAATGTTCCACCTTTTGCATTTGAATTCAGCTATTCCAGACAAAGTTTTTGACAAAAATATAGCAAGAATGGAAGGAAAAGCACGATTGAATCAAATATTACCTTATTTTCATGCTCAGGAGCAATCCTATTGGTGCATAAATACACAGCTGGAAGCACATCCTCGGGTGATAGGACCAATAAACTACACAATGAAGGATAATGGACAGTAAAAGGAATGAGGCTCCGCCCAATCAGTTGGAAAGAGAAAAGTCATATAAATAATGTGCATTTTACGTAACAATATATAGCAAATGCCAAGGCAACACACCTCCTAAACATGTTGCATAGTATTGACGTAGCTCTTATCTTGCCCTTTTCTTCTTTAACCAAATCAAAAGTGCGTGCTATATGAATGTATGGAGCAGGCTGTCCTTTCCTCCAGCATGCTGGAAAATATACTAACCCTCTAAAAGCATGCAATTTTAAGCAATATTGCATAAACATGAGAAAGAATAAGTTTCACGATCAGATGGCTATAGACTAACCATGTTCAATAGGAGAGTACTGGTCAGGTGGCAGAGATACATAATCTACAGAAAGATTGTCCTTTGATAGAACAGGGAAAAGAATATCGGACTTGGTTTCAAGATTGTTTTTCTCGGATTTTTCAGCATCACCTTCCTCGGAGGAGATTCTGTTGGTACACTCAGACTCTGTAAATTTGTTACTGCCCGGCAAATTGTATTTGTCGTCATTGGAAATACTAGCATTATCATTGTAATATGTATCCAGAGCCATACTTAAGTCTCCTTTAGTCTTCTCAAGAATTTTCGCGGCATAACTTCTTAATGAGTCACCACCATTCACAATTTGAATAAACTGATTCACCTCCTCTTTGTACAGCTCAGTACTCTCAGCAGGAAACTTCTTTTTCTGGTCGGAGCAATTATTAGATTCAACTTCCACCTTACTATTTTCAGGGACAACAGGCAGTTTTTTGTTGAAGAACTTAGTTATGGTATGCTGTTTTGAATCAGTAGAATTCCGGGCTGAATCTGCTCTTGCTTTCTTTGTTCCCTTGCTATCAAGGTTTCTCTTCCTTTTACCTGGAGATTTAGCACTCTTCTTTATATTCTTAGCACCAGATAATTTAAAACTCTGACTCAGAGAAACAGTCTCAGAATGATCAGTCTTGACAGGAATAGATATAATAGGCGAAGCTGGTTGGTTTTCTGAGCTTCCATCAGGAGCACAAGAGACCAATATACCAGGAAGGACCTGTTCATGAAACTCCGTTTCATGTTCAAAAAAATTAGAAACTGCTTCAACAACATTTCCACCCGAAGTGCCAAGTAAGTCCAGTATCTGAGATAGCGTGACCCAACCAGGCAAGCAATCTCGAAGTTCCTGTACAGATTTCTCCATACTATCATTTCTGATATCTTCAGAATCATGTTCTTGTTGAGGAAGACATGGAAATCTCTTGCCACTCTCACGTTCAACATCACTACCAGAATGCGATGCAGAGAGAGGGGCATCCACTTTATCTGGGATAACATCAATCGACGTGGAAGGAGAGTCCTTCCCTACATCCACTGCCTTGGTCCCACCACGAAGAAACCCCATCAAGAATTCCTGCTTGTTGGCCATTTCATCAACCAACCCAGCAAAATGCTTTCGCATTGCATTAGCATGTTTGCTATCGACTTTTTCAACATCAGCACCAACTGTGGGAATCACACGCTTTGGCTTCAAAAACCTCACATACTCTCTAAGCTCAGCATAATTAGAATGCTCACTATAGGGAACAAGATGAATCTCAAAGGAGTCCTTTGTTCTCACCGAAAACTTGTTCTTCTTGACTTCATACGTCCATCCAGTCGGAACAAAACCGACAACTTTTGAATAACCTTTCTCATTCATAATCTCGCTAATCTTGTTGAAATTGGGCCGAAAATACGGCCAAGTCTCACCCAACACATTCCAACCAACTACATGAACATCAGTCTCTGATCCATCCAGAGTAAACACTCCACTCTCTCTCAATCCTAAAGCACCTAAAATTGCCATCTTCCTCCCACTCACATGAATCTTCCTCTTACACCTCCGTGAAATCTCCATCAAAATCCTCTCTTTCCCAATAACATAAGTAGCCACCAAAAACAGCACGCTCTTCGCATTTGCACCTGAATTCTCAGCCCCAAGCCTCTCAATCACCCCAACAACGTAATCAATCGACTCATCCTGACTCGGAAACACAAACTTCGGATTACAATAGGTGGTATCCAGAAACACAGCATCAGCACCAATAAACTCAGAAAACACACTCTCATTCTTCATTTCCTCACAGTACCTAAAATCGCCAGTGTGCACGTACTTCTCAAACTTAACAACACTACTACTACCTGCACTAGCCGGCACCTTGAACAAGAACTGAACTGCGCCGGGGCAGTGATTGGCTTCGACCAGCCAAACTTCAGAGCCATCGATCAGTACTCTTTGGGCGAGAGGTAAGGGGAAAATCAATTGTAGCGGAATGTTGAGGATTTGGTGGAGGAGAGTGGCGGTGATGGTGGAGCAATAAATGATGCCGCTGGTCCACTGCGGCGAGAGGCCGGTGTAGTGATCGGAGTGGAAGTGGGAGAGGAAGTAGGAGACGGAGAAATTGGGGTCCGCATGTTTGAAGCCGTCGACGATGAAGCGGGTGAGAGGAATGAGTTTGGAATGGGGGAGGGAGGCGGGGGGAGGGGTGAGGGGGAAACTCGGCGGTGGCGGGGGCGGCAGAGAGAGGGAGGAGAGGGCGGCGCGGTGGAGGGCGGCGGTGGTTAAGTTGAGCGGTTCGGAGGCGGACATCGAATCGCGCGGGTTTCGCCGGTCATCTAAGAGAAATAATAGCAGCGGTTTTACCCTTTTCGGTACTTGTAAAATTTAAATATTCGAATTTTCTTTTCTTTTTTAAAAAAAAAGAAAAACAATAAAATCCAACTTGATTTATGATTTTCCAATTTTTATTATCAACATTACAATTTATTTACCAAAAAAAACCTTAAATTTACCACACTTAATTTAATTTAGACGCATCACTATATAAGGAATGTTTCGCTATCTTAGACATACTTAATATATCTACAATTTGATTGGCGATAATATATTTAAACGAATTATAAATAAATAATTCGAGGGAGGGGGAGTAATTGGAGATGGTGGAGGAAAATTACTTCGTTTGTCGAAGGGGCTGATGGGGAATGGTTAAGGAATGAACTGGGTAAGAAATTTGGCAATCGAGGCGAGGCGTCGTTTTGGGATGGGCGGTGGTCAGGCGAGTTGGCGGTACTAAAAGATATTTTTCCGAGGCTATATCTCCTTAGCTCTCGGAAGAATAGTATGGTAAAGGAGATGGGAGAGTGGGTCGAGGGTTGATGGGTCCGGAAGTTTGGTTGGAGAAGAACTCTCCTGGAGAGAGAGAGAACAAGGGTGGCTGAACGTATTGATTTCATTAATAATTTCCCAGTCTTGGATGGAGTAGATGATCGTCGGCTATGGGGTAAGGAGAGAAATGGTTCCTACTCCGTTCATGAGGCCTACGAGTCCATGAGCGAGGTGGGGCACTCCAGTCCGAATCGGAGCTATCCCCTCGAGACAAGCCTAACATGTACTGTATTTGGTAGGCGATAGAAGACTTGCGCTGAACGGTACTGATGTTTTTTTGCGGTCGGTGTAATCAGGTTCGTGAAACTGCCTTCCACGTTTTCTTTGTATGCGGTGGAACAATTTGGTTGATTGGATTGGGGTGACTTGGGCATTCTCTAATGACATCGAGGATCATCTTTCGAGTTTTGCCGGCTTGGTTAGACGTAAAGGATGGAGAAAGAGACTAGGAGGGAGGGCTATGGATTTGTATTGTGTGGGTGATGTGAAAGTGAAGGAATGAGTCTGTTTGCTTGCTGGCAAGGCTTGGGATTCCAAAAGAATTCTTGATGTCGTTTTTGGAGCTGAAATGTCGTGAGAGGATCGGTCGAGGAGAATATGAGCTTCCATACTTGGTCGAATCTCAAACTTGCTATGCAATGGAGCAGAGAGTAGAGCTACTTTTCCTTCTGTAATATTACTCCCTATACGTGTAAATATCTTCTTTCTTTAATACAAACTTTCTTTCTTGACAAAAAAATTATAAAAATAAAATAAAATAAAATAAATAAATATATACTATACTATACTTAAAAATAAATCATATAAAAAAAACTAAACTATAATTAAAAAAAATTATACCCTAAATTAAAAATTATCGACGGTCCACTCCGCATGTGTCCCAAAATCAAAGGAAAAGAAGGCTTGATAAGTAAAAAAGATGTATCTATACATGAAAAAAAAAATCAATAGAACGCTTAAAAGAGTCGACATTAAAACGCATACACTAGTTCAAAACATGATTTTTGAATACAATCCTCCATAGAGAAATCAACTAATTTGATAAGCCAAAGGTAGTTGGTTCCATGGAAAAGGAAATGGAAAATTAGAAAGAGGGGGGAAAACAATTTCTAATAATCCAGTGACGTTACAGAACTCAACACTACTTTCCATAGAAACAAACTATTATCATAGGGGCAAAAGCAAGACTGGACAAGGGACGAACTCCGCTAACAAGTTTGCATCGACGTGCTTGGAGTGGACGGCTTCCATGCTCATAACCACGAGATCCATATTCATTTCATCAGCCACTTCTCCGATTATTGCAGTTGGCTTGTTTCCTTCTCCCAGTCTCTCTAACACCTTAAATTCTTGGAAACCCCCTGCATTATTAAAGAAAAGTGATTAGCATAAACACAATAAGAAAGTCCAACTCCATGCGAAGAAACATAAACTTACCTTCGGATAAATGCCAACGGATGCTAGCTAGTTGAGTTTCGTGCTCAGAGAGTGTTTCCTTCTCCTTTTCATCTATAACTGCAAAGAACATTAAGTTCTTTATTTCTTGAATCCGGCATCAAAAAGTTCTGCAACGTGTAAGTTCTCCCCCAACCCCATCCCACCAGTTAGTTTTGCAGAAATCAGGATATAAGAAAGATGGAGTTTTTGACCGTACCTACAACTGTTATTTCAGCCCCGTATTTCTTTGCCAAAGCAGCAATCGTCGATGTTGCCTAGTAAAACAACGTTAGTTCTATAAGTATAACCATAAGCACATTGGGAGAATCACAAGGTAAGCACTAAGCTATGAAAAGCTTTCTCCAACGATGTGTAGCCTACACAACGGTTCTCTAATTTGAAAACATTTCCTAGCATTGCAGAAGTATAAAGGCAACGAATTCTCTGCTTTTACAAGGAAAAGAAGTTGTGGGAATTAACTCAGCTTTTCGACACATGCTTTACAAAACTAATTATGGCCAGTGTATCTGATGATCAAATACTTTAATATCCCTTATCAGTGATTGCTTTAATTGATCAGAGCAGTTCAAGAAAAGAAATCGATGCTTAGATTTCAGCAAACACAAAACAACAAACTTTAGACACGAGATACATACGAGGGACAAAGGCATCCACGCTAAAGCCTAAAAGAAACGAAAACTGGGGGCAAATGAAATGCAATTAAGATTCTTTGTAAACATATATATAGAAATATACCTGCTTTGTACCATCAGTAAGATAAGGATTGCGATCTATGACTGGAAGGAGCAACTGCTTGAACTCAGTAAAGGAATATGCAAGAGGAATGGCATCTGATTCGTTTGGTTTAGAATTAACTGAAGGAAAAAAAGAAGCAAAAAATCTTCAGACATTAAAGAACTTGATCACAAACTGTAACTTGATGTAATCAAATTATCTAACACCGGCATGGAAATTCTTTCATTATTAAATTCATTATGAGAATTATTAACACAGGCTTAATCAGCAGAAAAAAGTAAGAAACCCTAGCGGCATCAACTGCTCAACATAGCATCACAATCAGAAAATCCCAAATTTAATTCATCAAATAATCAAAAAGGGCAGGAAACAAGCAATCGTTCGCCTGAATTAGTAAATGCACGGAGTGAACTGGAGAGAGTCAAGTTAAGTCAGATATGAAGAAGTGAATTACCTCGAACTTGAAGGAGCGAGGTTCTGGAAGGAGGGTGGGGTAAAAAGTGAAAATTGCAGGATTTGAGCCACCGCGAAGGAGGGAAGGAGAGAGCTGAAAGCGGTGGCGCGTGAACGGACGCAGCGGCGAAGAGGGGGTCTGCAGTTCCCGCCGGAAATGCGAGCGAGCAACGGGCAACGGCCATTGAAGAAGATTCAGGAAAGCGCGGAGTGTGGGGTTTTGCTAAAAAAAGACAAGAAAGTGCAAGTGCAATACGATTGAGATGGAATATTGGGATTTGCTATTTCTCTTTGGGGAAATTTATTTTCGATTATCTATACATTTTCTGTCTAGCTTCTCGTTCTCGTATTATATTAAGACAAAAACTTGGGTGAGGTCGGCCATATAGTGTGGCCGGGTCAAAGTGTCAATTTTTATATAAAAAAGTGTTAATTTATACGAATAAAAGTGTCAATTTTTAACATAATTATTTTACAAATAAAATGTCAATTTTTAAAAGTGTCAATCTTTATACAGAAAAGTGTTAATCTACACGAATAAAAGTGTCATTGTTTTAGCCGTCCGCACAGTGTCTCTGGCTGACTCAAGTGTGTCCCTTATATTAATGGATAATCATCTTAAATATAACTAAAAATAATTTTAAAAATAATTTTAAATATAATTTTAAAATTAAATATAACTAAAAATAATTTTAAAATTAAAAAAATTAATTTTGAAAATATTATAGATAGAAGGTGATTATTGATTAATTTGATAGGAAATATCAAGCGAAATTGCAATAAACGAACTGAATCGATAAGTTTGCTCATCTTTCATTCTATTGGTATGTGTTTTAACTTTTAAGTAATCAAGTACTCCATCTGTTTCTCGGACTAATGAAGTGGAACGTAGGGAATACGTAATTTTTTCAAATAAATGTTTCTTGATTGTCACTTTGTTCACTTGTGTGTAGGATGATTATCATTTTTTTTTAACAATAATTGTCATTTTCATTCTCAAAAATTATCATTTTACCTCACAAAGATTATCACTTTTGATACGTCCTATCCAAATTTTTGTATAATCTCTAAGAATTCACCCATCATTTTCTTTTCTTGTTCTTTGGATAATATAATGAATACTATCAATCTATACTATATTATTATAAAAAGTGTCTTGTTTACAAAATTTGATTTGCCTATTATACCCTTAATATTATCAATAGAATTAATCATTAGAATATTAAAACTATCATTAGAATAAAAATAAAATTGTATACGTTATATTAGAATTAGAATACTACTAATTAATCTGTATATAAGATACATTAGCAATCATTAGTGCCTGATTTAGAAGACTACAACATAGCAGTACGTTTCTTCTTATTTTTCTTTTCTTTTAAGTCGTATAGTAAATAGATTTATTTGGAGTTTTGATATTTGTTTGCTTATCTATATTTCTTAACTAAGGAATTTAGAAAGCACTTCATCGAGCAGTTGACATCTTCTTTGCTTACTTAGGAATGATATATATGATGATGAATATATTTTTTTTTTTTCTTTTTCTTTTCTTACGAGATAATCACAATGCTATCATCTAGAAAACAATTGGTGAGAAGAAGATATCATGATTCCTTTTATTTTTAAAGTTATTTAGTGACTTTATTAATTTTATTTCTGATTGCATATACAACGTATAAAAGCTATAATGACATCTGAAAAGATGAGAATTCTCTTTATCTGTTTTAAAATTCACTTTGTTAACTATTGATATGCCTAAAGATCAAAATAATGATGAAACAAATATATTATATAGTCATACTAAGTAGAGTGCAATAGTGGATGAATGAGGTATACTAGAGTTTTTTGTTTTTCCTTTCTTCTTTCACAATAATATTGACAAACATATCCTTTACGAAAGTGATAAAATCTTCAAGAATGCAAATGTTCCACTTCAAAAAAAAAATATATATATATATATATACATATACCCTCCATCCACGATAATTGTATCGTGAGGCTCTGATACGAATTTTAAGAAATTATTAGTAAGTGTTTTTGACTGGTGAAAGAGATCACATATTTTGCAATATTTGATGAACAATGGTTTAAAAGTAAGAATTTTGAGTATTGTGGACCATGGGTGATAGAATGTGATGAGCTTAAGAAAATAAGAATGGGGTGGAATATATGTCCAAAAATGAAAACAATACGGTTTCGTGAATAGACCAAAAAATAAAAGATAAAAATGATAGTACATTTTTTGTTGACGAAGATAATATTTATTTAGAGTGCTTATGAATATTATAGTTGTACATATACGCGTGACATGAGGCATATTGGTTTTTTCCCTAATGACAATTCAATGGCATGAGGATGAAGAAGAATTATGTATCTAACAAACATATTTTATGGTTAACGGTTTATTTTGAATATATATGAGAAATTTTAGTTTTGAAGTGGAACTTAAGTAGTTGATTGTAACAAGGGAAAAAAATATACTACAAAAAAATTTTCTTATCCATATTTAATATACTAATAAGGGTATACCTATGTTATATATTTAATTTATAAAAAAACAATGTAATATTACTATATTGTATTAAAATACAATTTAGTTGTTTCATATATAGAATTAGAATCCTAGCAAGGTATATTCAAATGCATTAATAACAGTGATATGTTCCTTCATGCTTCCTACATATAATTAACTCCTTATTTATTTTCTATAAATATAGATTGGACCTGCTAGGAAATTATCAACTTTTCTCGATAGATAGTTTACGCATGAATGCTCCATCTAACATGAATACATTAATGTATTTGTTATTTATAATATAGCGTATAATACACAAGTAATGATAGGATAAAAGAATTTATTAAATATATTACAAAATATTATATATATAATTACGCCCTCCGTCTTATAAAAATGATCTCATACGACAAGGCACATATGTTTGAAAATAAAATATTTTATAATAAATTTAGGAAAATAGAGTCACTTTTCAAATGGATTTTTGTCAAATTATATATACAAAAGAAAAATTGTAAATAGTGTTCTAAAAATTGGCGTAAGTGTTAAACAACACCAAACTGACCCAATTATGGCTTGATTGTTAGTCTCTACTCTCTAGGTGTTGGTGTTAAGTCCACCAGTTGGTTTGATTAAAAAAGATTGTGCACAGGTTGTGTTAACTTACACAGTCTCAACACTGAAACATTAAATAATTTTGTCAAGTATACCATTTTTATTTTTGGATTATTTTCTAAGAATATATGTTACAATATTGTTGAAATTAGAGATTAAAAGATTTGCACTATTAGAAATTTTGTTAGCTTTCAAAATATATTATTTTTTCCTACAAAATAAAATTAATTAAGTAAACAAGAGATTATACGTGCAACGCATGTAATCACTGCTTATATATCTAAATGAAAGCACAAATAAGCTTAAAATTGTTTTGTAGCCCAATTCTAAAATTTCTAAGAATGCACCACCATCCATCAATATATTGTTGGTGAATCGATCATGTGGATTGTACACAAAAGTTCACGTTTATGGGATCCTAATGGGTCTACACGGGATCCTAAACAGCGGTCCCAAACGTAGTCACTTTGTGACGTACTAGGTTAACAATTTGTGCGTTGTTTTTCTTATTTTTTTCGTATCTATTGTGTTGATTTTCGTATCACATAGATCTCCATCAAACCACACTTCTCTTGTATGATATCGTTCCAAACTTCCAAAAACAAATAGATTTCACATCATCACCATTATTGGAGCTAAAAACATGTACAATTATCAGCAACACACATCACAAGTTCATTTCAGAATTATTCGCTTCACTCATCAACCCTTTTTCTTGAGAAACACAAAGTAGTTCTTCTCTTTCTGGTGCCTCTCATCAACTATAGGCCTCTTCAACACTTTCTCCAAATGCAACTCAAACACCTCATCCACTACTCCCCTTCCAAACCTTTCCTCAACAAGCACCCCAATCACAGCTCTCATATGAGATACCACAATTCTCGGGTCCGGATCCCGCCTCATCGGGGCTCCCAGCTCTGCCATCCTCTCGACAAGAAACATCCCGTTCGCCTCGACCAATGCCTCCAGCTCCGACGGAGTCGGATAGTAGAACGGCAAGTTGAAACAATCCACCTCCTCCTCACCTATCTTCCCCTGCATTCAAGTGTTAATTAATCAAGAAACTAATCTCCTTCAATGTATGTAAGCTAGTACTCACCATTTTCGCCATGTCGTAGAGGCAAGATCCGAGAATGTCGAACGCCTCACCTATGCTGGAACCGGGACCGAGCACGTAGTCATCGGGAAATCCAATCAAGACTAACACCATCATCCCTCCGGCAACTAGCTCTTCGCCTCTCGCGCTCAAGAAGGCGTTCATGTCCCTCTTATATTGAGACGAGTACGCGTCTCTCACCTCTTTCCTCCCTCCGGAGTAGTGAATTCTTCCCTTATTCCACCCATTTGAGCTCCTCTCCGTTACCCCCTCTGGCACTCTTGACAGCCAGTGAAGCGCGGTGGAGCAGTGCGCGAAGTGGATGCTCGACTCAGGAAAGATACGGGCGTGGAACGAACCGGGGGCCGCTGCAGCGAAGTAGTTCCTCGAAGCAGGCAGCAGCTTGAAGAGAGTATTGAAGTCGTTACCGGTGAGATCGTTGAAGAACACGAGGAATTCCGGGGTTCTACGATCTTGGCCGGATCCGTACCTTTCCTCCACAGCTCCGATGATGTTCTCGACTGCAAAGAAGGCGTTGGGGCCCACGGAACACCCCAAGTCCGCGATGCGAAACGTGTTCCGAGCATCGAAACTGGGATTCCCAGTATCCAGATGCTTAAAAATCAGTTCTTGCACCAGATTTTCTGCAGAAACCAGCAACTCCTTCTGTGGGAAAATGAAGAAGATGATCACCGTAGTTAGTTTAAAGTGCATGAGCGATGGAAAGAATTCCATTAAATCATGTAAATGGAAAGGAAAGAGAGGATTAGCTTGTTTGAGGAAAAGTATCAAACACCTGGTATGCAGAATTGTGGGCATAACTATTAGGGCCATCACCTCCAACCATATGGTGTTTGGAAGAGCCGCCATTGAAGCTCTTCTCTTCACTCATCCCTTCAATAAATGCAACCGAATTTTTCTGCTCGTGACTGAATATAGTCGATCAATTTCATCTTTATAGACCATGATAAAACTAATAAAAAATGAAACTAAAGTATACTAATATCCCAACGAACTTGAAACGTTTCTTGAATATATGGAAGATATAAAATAATGAAATGCCTCAAATTCGTTCGGACAAACTATAATATAATATAATATAATATAATAGATTAAAGCATCATGTGAGGTCCAAGAAGAAGAACTATCATGTTATGATTTAGATTGAAACATTGGATTGTGATATTTGTTTGTGTATTTGTGTCATCGTCACTGCAAAATAATGTTTAGCTCTCATGCAAGTAGTCTATGATTTTATTAGTGTTTTGATTGGGAAAGAGATGCTGTTCAAAAAATTGATTAGGTGAATCCAAACTCTAAACTATAAATTATGGGATTAGCTAAAAAAATTATTATCCTGAGACTAAAAAACAAATTTTGTGAAAGGAATTGAAGATTTGAAAAATTAATCAAAAGTGGTCCAAAAATGAAAGGAAAGCTACGACCAAGACAACTCCATTTTATGATTTATCTCATTTTGATCAAATATGAGAGAGATCTAGAAACAGGCCAAAAATGAAATTTATTGTGAAATATTATCAGTTGACAAAATTTGCTCTTCCATACAACAATGAATTTTAACATCATGAATTTATTTAGGGCACGACTTATATGTTTGAATGATCCAAAAATGAAATAACAATTCTTGCTTCTTCCATTCTTCATTAGTTGGTTGTTATAAAATTATAATAATAAAAAAAAAGGGCCATTTATGTAGAATTCATTAATCAATGAATATGAGATTAGTCATTTCTATCACTACTCTTTCTTAGTATTAGTTATTTCCGATTAAGATGAATGAAGTTTATTACTAAGATTTATTGAATAAATTATAGTTACTTGCTAGTGATTATTTATTTGATACAACACAAATATATAATACTCCTCGGTAGAACACATTGTTTTTAGCATGCATTAGTAATAAAATGGACTCCAATGCTCATATGGGCTTTTAAAATTTAATTAGTTCAATGGTTGTGGATTTGTGGTTAACTACTTGAATAATTATTAATATATATATAATAAAATAGCTTAAGGAAGAATAGCTATGCTAATGGCCCGACTAAATCATAAGCAATCAATCAACATATATAATTTAAATTGATTTTTAAATTATTGTCGGTTATCTCTCTTCAAATTCGGTATTACTTTCGATGATGTTGATTCGAGCTCAAATCGCAATTTACATTTTAGATTCCTCTTTCTATAGATTGCAATTTCTGGTAAAAAAATCGTTTCAATATGTGAATGCTACTTTTGTTAATCATCAGTAAAAACCTAGCTTAGAAATGAAAATATTGAAATTTATAACGAGGCAAGGCAAAATTAGGTAGTTAATTACGTAGGAGTAAGATATTGCAGAGTATAATAGGTTGATTTATCCACAATGTTATATATGCAGAATGCTTTAGCTTTATCAGCTATATAATCCACAAAATTCAATAGCAGAATTCATTTATGTATAATCGAAAAGATAGGCAAGTTTCTTATTCATCGAAAATTTGTGTAAGCACTCGTGTTTGATGAGAATTAGAATGATGCTTGCTGATTATAATAGTTTAAATAGTTAAGATTGATCCTTTGCAATTTCTCATGTACTCGATTTGCTGATTTGCTATCATCCTTTGCAAGTACCCTTTCACCACCGAATCCGCCATGAAAAAGATCGAAGACAACAATACTTTGGTCTTCATTGTCGACATTCGTGCTGACAAGAAGAAGATCAAGGATGCTGTCAAGAAAATTGAATTTTTCCTTTGCAAGTATTTCATCGGAATCAAATGATTGGAATTTTCCCTTCTTGAATTGTTTTGAGGTCTTGAAATATTTTTCGTTGCCAACTCTTTGCAATTTTTTGAGGCCTGATGGTACTAAGAAGGCATATGTTAGATTGACTCCTGATTATGATGCGTTGGATGTTGCTAACAAAATTGGCATCATTTGAAGAAATTGCTTTTCCAGATTTGCAGTTCTTTCTTTGTGAGATTGGACACTCAAGATTTTTGTAGTTTTAATGCAATTTAGAAGTTTGAGCTTCTAATATTGTTAGTAAAGATTTCATAATCCACATTCACGTTCTAATCACTCCCAGTCCCAGGCTGCATATGGAAAGCACATATTATTATCTACGTCTACATGCATGTCTAAAGTGTCGAAGTATATATCTTGTTGTGCATTTTTGGTCATTTGCTAGCTTATATATTGTGAAAATGTATAAAGTATTTCAATTTATATGTTATCTAGAAATAAAATAAAATAATAAACAAGCACAGTTTCCCATTTTTTGTTTGCAAAAAAATGGATACTTTCTATTTTTGAATGTAGACTCCACCTAAAAAGTTACTTTTCCTCCATCTAATTGCATTTTAAGGAAAACTCAAACTCCACTTAAATGGTAATCTCACCTCTATGAAAAACATGAATATTTTGTCATTTTCGGCCATACGGAAAAATATAAACATTTCCATTTTTAGCTATAGGCCTTAGATCAATAATTTTTTTCCACACTCCAAAATCGATAAATATCCATTCTAATATTCATTTTACTGTACTATTCCTTCCTTTCCATTTGTAAAGGGCTAAGTTCGATTTCGGGTCGTCCCATTCATTGTGGGCTATTATCGAAAATAGAAATAATTAGCCCAATTAATTAAATAAATCAAAAGGTTAAATATTAGTTTAGTAATTTTAAATTCAAAAAAAATTCTTAAATTTGTGATTAAATGAAAATAAATTATAATTATATAGTAAGTAATTCATTAATCAACAACCATTTTTTTTTAATCAGACAAACACAAGTACACAACACACTCATACACACACACGCATCTGAGGTGACTTGAACCCCAAATCTCTTGGTTGGAGGGAAAACGTCTTACCAATTAAGCCGCGCTTCGTTATCAATCAACACACATAATAACTATTACCAACTATACTAATTAAGATTGCCTTAATTTTCGTGCCCGAAAAGTTAAGCATTTTATTAATAGGACATAGGGAGTATTATTTATTCTATTTCAAATAGTATAAAAAACCACTTTACTATTCAATCATTACAAACATAAAATATTATGTCAGAAAACTCCGTTCACGTTTTTCATAAACGGATGAAATATGATACACTACATTAAATGAGACTTAAACTTCATACATTATAAGATATTAAAAGTCGTCTAAAATAAAGTGGTACCCGTTTATCATAGACGGAACAAATATATAGATGGCGAATAGAAATGGGGAGCGTGCATCTTCGTTGCGAACGATCCGAAGCTTTAATTAAATGAAATTCGTATTGATGTACAGAACAGTACGATACATTGATTTCTGCTGCATGATGAATTAATTACTACTATTGACTAGCAGTTGTCATCAATAATACTTGCCAATGATTGATTTCATTTTTCTTATTTAATTCTTGTCTGATAAAAAAAGGAATATATAAAAAGAAGGGCCAAAAAATGTGGGATGGGGACGCGGAAAAATCACATGGTTGCCTTTTGCTTTATTTGAGAGTAATAGCCGTTTAAGCAACGCGTCACACAAAAGCTTACCTTATTATCAAGTACAGTATTTCCCACCTCTTCTGCATTTTCTATTATAAAAATAAAAATAAATTAACTAAATTTATCAACTTTAAATAATTAATCTTAAGTCTCATGCAATTTATACACTCGCCATGGGTATACATTTTTCATTGCTATTTGATATCGACAAGCATAACATTATATAATTATACTCACTATCATTAAAAAAAATAAATTGATAGATTTTATATTAGAGATATAGTTATATGTTTCTATTTCATACCCTATAACTTAATTCTAATATAATTTAAATTTTACATACAAAATAAATCTTATACTATTAGACAGGAAAAAGTAAAAAATAAATAGAAAAGAAAAGGAAAGAAACGATCAAATTAACCTGACCGTTGCCAGGTTCCACAATCACAACTTTATTTCAAGAAATATTAATATTTTCTTTTTTTTGCAAGAGCTAAATATTACAACATAAATTTCTACGAACTTGAACCTCGTAGAAAGTTAACATTTGAAATTTGAACTTTAATATTCAGGTCAAAATATAACCTAGATATGGATTAACGATTGATTTTCGCCCCTCTTTGATTGATGGTTAATTCTTACTATATCAAATAAACAAAACATTCATCAACTAATGTGATTTTGACTTTTGTAATAATTTATTTAGATGTACTCACCCTGCAGGTCTTAAGCTCATTTACATACACGTTACATAGAATTTAATATAAACCGACTAACATCGAAAAATTAAAGTTTATCTTAAAAATTGTCATTTATTAGTCATTTTTTTTGATAAAGTAATTTTGCTATTAATTTTTAATGAGAAACATACCTTTCTTCATATGGATGGATATTAAGGGGGTGTTTGGCTATGCTTATTTGAAATAGCTTTAAGCACTAACAACTTATAAGCTGTAAAAATAAGTTGGGGTGATATAGCTTATTTCTAAGGAGCTTATAAGCTCTTATAGCTTATTTTGGAGCTTATAAGCTACTTAAAGAGCTTATTTTGCCAAACACATTTTCAAAGTTTAAAGCTCTTAAATAGCTTATAACTTATAAGCTACTTAAAGTAGCTTGTAAGTTTAGTCAAACACCCCCTAAATGCTGCAAGAATCTCATATGACCTTAAACTATCTTTATCGGTGGCATATTACCATAAACATCAATTTCTGCGATAATTTCCTTCATTTTAGTAACAAAGACGTAACTAGCCCTTTCAAACAAATTAAACATATTTACCTTTTAATAAATACTTCATATATGTCCTCCAAACCTGTACTTATAATTCTATTTCGGTCTGTCCTCTAAATTTGTGCATATTCTATCACACTATCTATATACTTATTCTACCACACATGACTCACCAATAACTCACTTTACATTACACTAAATGTGAGACTTAAACTAATATAATTTTACGAAATAAATCTTAAATTAGACAGGAAAAAGTAAAAAAGAAATACTAGAAAAGAAAGAAAGAAACGCTCAAATTAACCTGACCGTTGCAAGGTTCCACTATCATGACTTTATTTCAAGAAATATTAATATATATATATATATATTATATATATATATATATATATAGTTGGTTCATATAGATTTAAGTCCTAGTGTGAGAAGTGCGAATTATGCTTAAAACTATACAAAATCATGCTTACAACTATATAGCATCATGCTTATGGTGCATGTTATGCTTATATTTTATGCTTATAAGCACAACATGCACCATAAGCATGATTCTGTATAGCTGTAAGCATGATTTTGTATAGTTTTAAGCATAATTCGCACTTCTCACACTAGGATTTATTTGCATGTGAACATTTCCCTATATATATATATATATATATATATATATTTTTTTTTTTTTTGCAAGACCTAAAGTACATTATAAATTTCTTCGAACTTGAACCTCGTAGAAAGTTGATATTTGAAACTTGAACTTTAATTTCAGGACAAAATATAACCTAGACATGGATTAACGGTTGATTGATGGTTAATTCTTATAGTATCAAATAAACAAAACATTCATAAACTAAGAGTGTCCTTTGTAATAATTAACATCGAATTTTGATCGAAAAATTACAAATTGTCATTTACTAGTCATGGTTTTGACAAAGTATTTTTTTGAATTTCTATTTATTTATTGAAAACATACTTTTCTTCATATGGGGATCGATAATTAATTAAATTCTTTATCGGTGACATTTTATCATAAATATCAATTTCCCAAAAATTATCCTTCATTTTAGTAATATAAACGAAAATAGCCCTTTCAAACAAATTAAACTTATGAATATTTGATTAATTTTATTGAGTTACTTCGTAACAAATATTTCATCCGTCCTCAAATCTGTGAATATACTTTTATTTCAGTCTGTCTTCTAATTTGTGCATAGTTTCTACCACGCTATCTACTACATATTTACTATCTATTTACTTATTCTACCACACGTGACCAACCACTAAATCATTTTACATTACACTAATTATAAGATTGAATCTCCACCTACAATAAATAATATAATAGGTTATAATTTTTTTTAAAACACATATTGGTTAAACCGATGCACATATTTTGGAGACGAGGTGAGTACGAACCAATATCATTTCCTATCACTCCACATTATTTTATCATATAATGAAACATAAGAAAAATAGTATTAAGCCTCATCCACACACCACGCACACGCACTACCTCCTTATGAAGTCAACACCGAGTTTTATAATTCGATTAATTAAAAAAATAAAGTCAACTTCATTTTTCTTTAAAAGTGTTCAAATAATAGCCAATCTTTTACTTCCAGCAGAAGTGTATACGCGACGTAATGTTTTTATTTTAAACGTTATATTAAATTACCATCTGGTCAAATATTAATTTAAGTTATGGTCTACATTTTTTAAAAAAAATCATCAACAAAATCGAAAAAAAATACAAAATCAAATATCGACAATAATATCAAAACTTCTTTATCACTTTTCGTATGATTAATTTCACACATACCTTAATTTGTACTTCTAACGGATACACCGATAAACCGACTTATTTAGCGACACTTCAACCACGATTTTATTTAATAAATATCGTCATTTCCTTAAAATTGTTAGGTTTTTTTGGGGGGGAATAAATCAAATAACCTTTTATAGGAGTATTTATTTGTAGAACTTTAACCGTTTTCTATTGTCCAAGTATCAAAGGTGCAATCTTTGGTGGATAAGTTTACCCAAACATAACCGACACAATCTCAAAAAAAAAAAAAAAAAAAAAAAAAAAAAAATCGTCAAGATAATTTGATTATTATTAGAAAAAAAACAATATACGAGTTCATAAAATTGCAAAATTCCATGTCGAAGTAAAAACCTTAAAAAAAATAACGAATTTTGTACTAATTTTCTAGTATCAATTTCAAGGTGAGCACATAAACGTCAACATCATAGTACCAAACTATCCGAACTCTCACCAAAAATATTTTTTTTAAGAATGTTTCGTAATTATTACATTCACCAACAAAATAGTGGAATTATGAAGAAGAAGAAAGGGTCCCACGCGCATATACCAGAAGAAAATAATTGTCACTTAAAATATAAAAAAAATAATAATATTACAAATGAAATATGACCAACTGGATTTCCATCTAATTTCTGCTTCTCTACAACTGTCTATGCTTACCCTACTTTACCGGACGCGTTTTTTTATTTTTATTTTTTAAAAATAAAATCATTCTTGTAACTTTTTTTTTTTCCTTAATTAATGTTTAAAAAAAAAGATTATGTTTTAGTATGCTACCTAACTAGTAAGTTACGTTTTCTTATTTACTAAATTGTATATATATTTATTATAGTAGATACATAATCAAGATAAATTTATTAATTTATGAAGTAGAATATAAAAATGTAAGGTTTATGTATGAAATAAATGACTTGATTTGAAGAGTAAAAAACTTTGTTGTAAGTTCATGGTATAACACAATTAAGGTCAATCCACTTTAATAATAATAGATTTCAAAATCTTTATAAGATGAACACATTCATAGCATCTCTATGATTCATTATTTTGTTCCTAAACCATACTCAAAGTGTTTAAATTTAAGAATTAAAACAATGAATTAATTATATTATAGGACTATATTTGAACAAAATATGTTACTATCAAACATGAAATTTTTACTTGTAAATAATATACTCCCTCAGTCCTGACTGTTTATGGTTCGAATATATTCATTTTGAATCTATTAAAATAATAGAACGAAACATAAACAATCGAGACTGAAGGAGTATCAATAAAACAATAAAACACTAACACAAAATATTAGTATAATGAAATGAAGTGAGATCCAAACTAATTCCCCTAACCCATTACCTACACATTCAAATTAGATCTTCATATTTCACCAAATTATTCTCATCACATTCCCATTAATTTCTTGAATTTTTGACACTTCAATACAACTGTCTTATCTAATACTTATATTTATTCACACCCTTTGAAATTGACTTTTTTTTTTGTTGTTTTATCCTCCAAACCCTATATATACCCCTCCGTATTTTTTCAATCTCTTCAAAGTTCAAACTAAATTCAAAACACAACACGCTTTTTCTCTCTCTAAAGACTAAAGCAACACACATCAAACTACAAAGCAAAGCAAAGCAATGGGAAATTACGTCTCTTGCACTCTGTCTACCCCCGTCGGGAAGGCCTCAAGCAGGGGCACAAAGGTAATTTTCCCCTCCGGCGAGCTCCGGCCGCTCCACGAGCCGGTGAAGGCGGCGGAGCTCATGCTGGAGCTGCCGAATTCGTTCCTCGTCAATACCAGATCTCTGCAGATCGGGAAGAGATTCAACGCCCTGAACGCCGACGAGGATCTGGAGATGGGGAATGTGTACGTGTTCTTCCCGATGAGTAGGGTTAACGCGGTGGTGACGGCGGCGGACATGGGGGCGCTGTTCCTGGCGGCGAAGAGGAGGCCGCGGGGAAGCGTCAGGATCCTGCCGGAGTGCGGCGGCGATTCGCAGATCGTGGAGAGCGCCGCCGCCGAGAATCCGCCGGCGCCGAAGCTGAATTTCGAAGATATCGATGATTTCTCGGCGGCGGAATTCAAGCATAGGATGTCTATGTGCAGATCGAAGAAGCCGTTGCTGGAGACTATTGCTGAAGAACCGGTTACTATTAGATAAGGATGCGATGATGGAATTTTGATGAAAGGAAAAAAAAAAATAAATTAAATATATACAAATATATTTTTTTTAAGGTTGCTCTTTCAAATTTAGGCGAAGAGAAACTTTTAGTCTTTTTTCCTTGATTTTTGATTTTTTTTTTTTAATATCTAAACTGGGATTATATAGAGTTGGATATAGGATTAGACACGTATGCAGATATATACGTAATTGGTTGTTCTCTTGTTTTGGGTTGATTAAGATTTGATTATATTCCATTGAAACTATTAACACTCAGAAACACATTATTTGGGTTCTTTTTTAGTTTTAATATTAAAAAAATAAATAAATCCAATTTTACTAATTTGGAATAGAGGACATTTCAATTGATAAAAAGTTTCTCTAATGGCTAAGGTTTGTTCCAAGAGCTTCTAACATGCATTTTTCAGAGCTTATAAATCTATTAATTCATAAGTAAGATTTGATAATCACTAATTATAAATTAATAACTTTCAATAATTACAATTAATTGAACATCTGGTTGTGCCTCAATGTGCGGTCCTAGTATTAATGTATCATCTCTCGGAATGTTCATAGTAGAATTTATTTGACAACCATTTAATAAAGAAAATATCCATTCGTTTTATTTAAGTGTGTCCCATTGACAAATTACGCATACAAAAAAAAATGTATAAATTTACATTTTAATAGTATCATTTATTATTCTCTTTTTCTAAGCAACAATTTATATATAACATTAATTATAGGGATAATATGAGTAGAATTCAACTACTCTATGATCAAATTCTGAACTATATTGAGACACTTTGGCTGCGTTCTCTTTGATGGAAAATTACCACCTTTTAAATTTCTCCGAACTACTCTTGAGAAGAAAACACTAACTCTTTAAATTTTTCATTATTTCTCACGTCCATATAAAGAATTTTACTCTTTCTTTCCTGTCATTTTCACTCTAATGGAAGGAAAATATTATCACTTCATGTTGGTGGGATAATATTTTCCTTCCATTTGAGTGAAAAGGAAGGAAAATAAAGAGTAAAATTCTTTGGGAAAAGGTAGGAAATAAAAAAATAAAATAAAAGGCGATTGTTTTATTTTCTCTCATTTTCTCATAATAATTTTACATTAAAGAGAATGCAACCTTAAAAGAAAACAAGAACAAAACTCAAATAGGATACTTTAAAAAAAAAAAGAAGCCAATAATAACTAAGAAAAAATAATGGAGAAGAGAGGCATCTATTGAATAAAGCATGAAACTTAAATAAGTATAGGATCCAACAACAAAGCAACGATAAGTGGTGCAAGATTGCTGTGAGGATTGGTAAAGCTATCTTCTCCTTCCGCATAGTGTGTGGTGCATGATCTTGCAAAGTTGAGGAATTGCACTACTACTTCAGCGGGCACCATAGAAGAATTCACCCATGCTGCACTCAGATTTTTCCATTTTTCCTCGATTAGTTTCTTCTTCTCAACTTCAGCCTCTTCCGTTGTCGCTACACCTTTTTCTTTCATGAAATAATCCACAGGCGTAAGCATTGTCCCATCTTTGCTCTCCCGCTATAATTAAATCCACGACACTTAATTATCTGTCCCGTTCAACTTGACATGTTTTTTTGAATATATGTGATTATAAAATTATAGGAATGTGTAAAGTAATTGTCGGGACTGAGGAAGAAAATCGTTTACTAGTTTATATCAACTTTATTTATTAACCGTAGATCTTGTCAAATAAAGGGTGTAGATTACAAATAAAGCATCTCAGTTGATAAGATGCTTCGGTATATATATATATATATAGTCACCCTAGATAACTCAAACCCTAAAAGACCGAAGCATATATATATATATATATATATATAGTCACCCTAGATAACTCAAACCCTAAAAGACCGAAGCATATATATATATATATATAGTCACCCTAGATAACTCAAACCCTAAAAGACCGAAGCATCTTATCAACTGAGATGCTTTATTTGTCCTAGTTTTGTAATTAATGAGTAAAATTAACATTTGTTAGTATTTATTCATTCAACTCTAGTATATTATTCCCTCCGTCTCATAAATGATATCTTAATTTATTTTTGCAGGGGAATTAAAGAGATGTAAAATGTAAAATATTGGTAGGGTCCCACTCTTTTTTATAAGTTAACCTTTTCCAGAAATAGAAAGAAGGCATTATCTAAGGAACAACACAATCAGAATAGCAAGACATTATTTATGGGATGGGGAGAGCATTTATTTTTACTTTCTTCACAGCCAAACAAGAGAAACGGTCCATGCATAAATGTGGCGTTTGCTGAATATATATATGTGACATAATAAAATAATGAAATGGTTCAAGTAGCTCGCGACAAGGGGAGTACGACTTACTTTATAGGTGGCTAGGTCGCCGAGGAGTCGGCCCGTATAACTAGTGTAGTGAAAGACATCGGAGTCGCTTTGCAGCCAATCCAAGGTTTCTTTGGTAGCTGTTTTGTTCACTGCCATAGCAACTGTGGAGATGACATACATAAGCCCTGTAATCTGTGTATGGCTCATATACTCTTCGAAGGTAGGCAAATTCTGTTGCTCTCTAATCCACTTCTGCTCTTGAGCGAAACCCAATGCAGCCCTCTTCATTTCATCAATATAAACAGGAACCATGTACCCTTTACCATGCTTTTCTGCTTCACCTTCGAACTCTGCACTGAACTTCATCACACATTCATACACCAATTTTTAGGTAATCTGGCAACTCTGCACTGAACTTCATCACCTTATGAGATGTTTCAAGACCGGCTTATAAGATGCATCTATGGTACTGGTAAGAGCTTATAAGTTGTCAAAAGAGAATAAAAAAAATAAAAATATGAAAATAAAAAAAAATAAAAAATAAAAAAAATAAAAATATGAAATCCATAATTTTGTAAAAATTATATGGAAGTGTAATACTAGAAATATAAAAATATAATGGAGTTATATAGAGAAAAAGTAAGATTTAAAAAAAAATAAAAAAATACGGGGCTCAGAGCTTTACCAATACTTTTAGAGAACATATAAGCAGTCAAACAACTATTTTAAGGAGCTTATTAGCACAGCCAAACTCATCGAAAAGATAGTATATACTTCCTCCGTCCCGTTTCATTAGTCTCATAGATCGAATATATGTGAGGTATAAAATATTACTCCGGAACTAATGACACAGGACAGAGGGAGTATGATATACCTCTATAGAGCCTGAGTAAAATGTTCGATTTCTTCGAGTGTAGCATAGTTATCGTATGTGTCGTCCAGAACAGTGGCGAGCATCAAGAGCTTGTGCATTAGAACTCTGAGGGGAGAGTACTGAGGTTCAAAATGATATGCGAGAGCCCAGATATAGCACTCTACCAATCTGTCTCTAAAATATGGTAGCTTTGATGCCAGCTTCATTTGGTTCCACCATCTTCATATGTAAAAGTAAAACCACAACAAAATTAGTTAAGACTCGTCAAATTTTCTCATTATCTTTAATATTTGACTAAGGCTGGCCCAAGCACACCAGGCTTAACTTATCCTAAATTCAATCGGCCCTCTACATAGGCTCACCCAAAATATATACTTTAAATAATTATTTTTTTATTTTAAAAAAAGCACTCAATTGGTAATGACCAGTGTTCTAAAAGTCGCTAAACGCTAGTAGGGCGGTGGAGGGGCGATTAGCGTCTAGGCGGCCTAGGCATGAGTCTAGGCGGTGCCTAGACGGCCTAAACGGATTGTATAAAATCAAAGTCTCGTCAAAATTTTCATATATTTAAACATGATATCCATAAGTTAAAGTATAAAATCTATGATTTTTCAAGCCTAGCCCGTCTAAACCCTCCTAGGACTATCTAGACATGTCTAGGACCACCTAAGCACCTACCTAGATGCCGATTAATTCGTCGCCGCCTAGAGAAAACTGTCTTGCCATTAATCATAACGGTCTGACACCTTCTAGCGCCTAGACACCTTCTAGGCGGCCAAATCGGCTTTCTTTTAGAACACTGGTAATGACTATTAAGAGTCATACTCTATCCGACTTTTTATTTTTATTTTTACAAGTGTCCCGTATTGATAAAATACATGCTCTTTACGTCGTTTTTTTAAGTGTCCTAAATGCTTAAATCAAATAAATGGATAATTTTATTATTTTTACCTCTAATCATTGCATATAAAATTAAAAAAGTAAAAAATCTACAATGATGACAGGGGTATATATAGTACTCCATTTTAATATTTCCTCCGTCCTACTCTACTTTAATGAATATGAGTCTATTATAATAATGAAATGACTTAAGTAGAATGAGACAAAGGGAATATAATTTCTGCATTGAAATATGAAGACAACAATTTTAGCAAATCGGGACACTTATTCAAGGACGGGGGAGTATTCCAAGAAATTAAGTAAATTTACTCAATTTATCCCTAATCATTATATAGAAAACTGGAAAAAAAAAAAAAAAAAAAAAAGTAAGAAATCTGTAATGATTATGGGGTTAAATTAGGTAGTTTAGGCTACTTATTGTTTAGAAAAATGTAATAAGACATATATTTGCGGACAAAAGTTTGAAAGGTCCGGGTCACTTAAAAAACGGAGGGAGTAACTTTTCAAAAAATGTGAACCCTATCACTTTTTTCACATGTTACACTTTCATTTTACTTCTCGTGCCCAAAAAATTAGGACGGTATCTATGATATGGAGGGAGTATATAATATAATAAAAGTAATAATAACAATATCAAAAGCCATAAAATTGAAAAAAAAAAAAAAATTGAAAAGAAAATGTAACTTACCTTGCGACTTCAGAGATCTCATTCCTGTAAATGTTCTGCATAAAATTAAAATTCAATTTGGCCAGTCTTAGAAGAAGTTCATCCCTTGATTCATCATTAATCTCGTAGTTGTGAATTTGGAAAGGAAGAGTAAGGATTGGAAGATTCCTATGCAGCGGATACTTAAGAGAATGTTCCACTTCCTCTCTAGAGGGAGATTCCAGTTGTGGCATCATACGAGTCAGATGATGTCTCGTAAATGCCACAGCTTCTTCTAGAATATTCTCGTCGGGTATTCGAATATGAGCTGCTTCGTGCAAGCTTAACAGCCCTTTAACATCACTACTTAGGCTTTCTTTGAATTTGTTGTCTTTGTCAACAAATTTCGCAAACGCATCCACTTCGTCACAACGACTATGCAAAATTATATTTAGTCGCGGGCGGCCTTTAAATTTCAGTTAAATTATTATTATTTTTTTAAAAGTGACTTACTAGTAGAAACATGATATCGATGGTGTCTGAGCAAACGGAATCAAAGTGCAGTGGTGAAGAGATCGGAATCAGAATCGGAATCGGAATCTGCCTCTAGGGAAGCATAAACTTGTTTGAGTTTGTGTTCGATTTCGATCTCGAAATGAAATGCGAGCCCCAAGCGATCAAGGTTGTCGATCAATCTCAATAGTTTGGTAGACGTTGAAGCCATTAAAATCATTCCAACTTCTTTCTTCAATGCCTCAATTTCTTCAAAATACTTTTGTTGCACCTAGTAATTAAGATTATATCTCTTTGCTTAGTCAAAAACAAATCCAACCTAATTAATCTTGAGACTCAGTTGAAATCATGTGTTCCATTACATGCTAACATGCTACTCTCTCCGTCCCGTTTTACTAGAGGGTAGAAGCTATTCTTCTTGAATACTCCCTCCATTTCATGTAAAATGACACACTTCTTTTTGGATTTTCTGGCACGCTTTTCCACGCTTCTCGATGATGAGTTTTAAAATGGATTTTTGAAGAATTCTTTCATTTATGGGATACTATGACTGTCGTAGTATCCCGTATAAGAAAGAATTCTTCAAAAATCCATTTTAAAACCCATCATCGAGAAGCGTGAAAAACGTGCCAAAAAAGCCAAAAAGAAGTGTGTCATTTTATATGAAATGGAGGGAGTATATGTGAATATATGTGAGGTATAAAAAATACCTAATCGTCTAAAGAAAAGGTAGAGAAAGTGTCTCCCCACATGCTGGGAGGAAAAGGGGTTATAATTGGGCGGAAGTCCTTGGCGCTGCTTGAACTTAAACTCCCATCCACCATCATATTCATATTCATGCTTGCTATTATTATATACTCCATTAATTAATATTGAGATGTTTGGGAGAGAGAGAGAGAGAGAGATGAATATAACCTGCAGAAGGGTGAAAGGCAATTAGTCTTTGCTTGGGTATCCTCATGATGCTGCGGCCATGGCCACTGAAGTTAGCATGCTTGTGAGCTGCATGTTCCTTTGGGGATTGAAATTAATCGTCGATATTAAATTCTAGATATGGCCGCCGGCGAAAATACAATAATTTTTATACAATATTTATACGTACTTGATTATCGAAAGAAGAAGTTGATAAGATATCACCCCACATCCACATGCTTGCCCTGAAGGTAACTATGCTAGCTAAAGCCATTACTTATAAACTCTCTCTCTCTTTTTGCTGCTTAATTTGATGATTAATTGTCAATACTGAAATTGAAAAGGATCATTTATCTATTTATAGATCACACGAGTTCAATTTAGTTTTTAACGAATTATTTTGTTCCAGTTATAAATGAGTCTACACATTTAGTGTGTAGAGAAAGTAATAATAATAATAATAATAATAAAATTATCAAAATAATGTGGGGACTCCATTTCTTTAGTGGAAAATAAAATTTATCTAAATACTACACGTGATAAAATATTTTAACTCTAAATCTGAATGATAATATTATCATGAATTAGAGGGGGAAAAAAAAAGAACTGTCTGGGATAATATTTCTCTTAATCGGCAGAAATTATTCACATCACATACTGTACATAAAAAAGTAAAAATGAGAAAATGAATAAATAATCTATCAAAGAAAATACATCTATAAAAGACCAAGTTGCATAGATGGGCTAAATTTTTTTATAATGTGAAGAGATAGTTTCCACTAGTCGATAATGATGTAGGTTTGTTAGACCTAGGGGGTGTTTGGCTGAGCTTATAAGCTACTTTAAGTAGCTTATAAGCTATTTAAGAGTTTTAAGCTTTGAAAATGTATTTGGCAAAATAAGCTCTTTAAGTAGCTTATAAGCTCCAAAATAAGCTATAAGAGCTTATAAGCTCCTTAGAAATAAGTTCTCTCACCCCAACTTATTTTTACAGCTTATAAGCTGTTAGTGCTTAAAGCTATTTCAAATAAGCTTAGCCAAACACCCCTAGTCGTTTAATGGATTTGGGATCATTCTAGTTGCCCCTAATGGATGTTTAATTAGTGATGCAGGTGTGTTAGAATCTATTCGTTTAATGCACCGGGGATCCTAGTCATGGGTGTATGTGAATCAAATAGTTCGTGAAAATCTCGTCCAATGTTCGCTAAGTACAACTCAAACCTCGAACATAAAGCTTGATATTTTTTAGCCGAGCTCACTCGAAAGCTCGCGAACATGTTTTTTTTGTCTTATAAAGATAATGTGCGCTCTGTCCCAATAGTCCAGTCTTTTATATATATATATATACTGATAATATTGTCAAAATCCTATAATATAGCGATATGGAAGAACTAAAATTAATGCAATATCTAATTCCAAATAATCTCACTTTCAACATCAAAACGTAAATTATAACCATCTACAAATTAAATGGAACGAGTAATAAGAAAAACCCTCCATTACCGATCATAACTAAAATATTTGGACAACAAAATAAACTGAAAGATATAATTAATGATATATATATATATATATATATATATATATATACTGTATATAATATGATTACGGATCCTCATCCTATGTGGAATATTGTGAATTTTTCGTGAATTTTTTCCTAAATTCTTATAATTTTAACCATTAATCAATAATTCAATACATATATGCCATATATTATAAATATATCTCCATATTTTTTTATTTATATTTTAATATTATAGTACATTTTCATATTATATTAGGATTAAAATAAACAAGCATTCCTCTAGATACATTTTAGAAAAATAGGATCAAATATAGGATGTAAGAGATGTCACATAGACGTGTGGATGGACGTGGTGTGGATTACAGATATATAGTTAAAAGACTTCATGTTAATGGAAAAATTATACTATTACGACTTTTAGTTTGTTAGTTGAGTAGGGATGAGCGGATGAAGAAGTTTATATGTATGAAGATGATAAATCAATTTTTGATAAGATGACTTCATTGGAATAGAAAATTCTTATGTGATGGAGTAATCCTTAATCGAGATTTAAATAAATTGAATTGAAAACAAGTAAAACTATCCGAGAAATGCCAACTTTACTCAATAATCATCTAAAAAACTGGTGGCTTCACATTCTACCATTCAATATTTATATCGAACGATGCACGACTTTACATTGAATTAAATATAACCACGCGAAAAAAATCTCTCTCTATTTTTTTTCGAGCAACAAGAAAACCTGAGAAACGTCACCTTTTTTTAATCTATTTTTCTATTACAGTGATCAACGGGTTGCTTGACATTTAAAATGAGTAAAACTAATCGAGAAATATCACGCCCCATTGATATATTTTTATTTTTTTAATTTCGAATTCAATTTAATGTTATTTTTTCGAATGGATCATAGTCATACTATAATCTTAATATAAAAAATACTATTATTATTATTATTATTATTATTATTATTATTATTATTATTATTATTATTATTATTATTATTATTATTATTATTATTATTATTATTATTATTATTATCATTTTTTATATTTATTTATTCAATTTCAAATGAATAAATGAATTAAACTTTATTTGAAAATTCTGATATAAAGTGATTATCGTCGAAAAATATTCATCCTTAATCTATTACACATATCACGGGTGCATTGACATAAAAAAAATTGAATGTGTTCGATTACATCTTTTATTACCTTATTTTTTCTGATATAATTCAACCATGATTTTTTTTCTAATGAATTATCGAATTTTTACATTTTGTAATAATAATTATATTATTTTTTTATATTGTATAGAAAAAATATGGGACATGAAATGATCCCGTCGAATTTCGACGGTCATGTCTCCCACATCGATTATTTATGAGACATTATCAATGGAATATTCATTTAAAATAAGACAACACATATTAAATTATTCATCTCCAATTTTAATTTACGGAAGGAAAATTAAAATGATTTTTTATAGTTTAATAATGTGAATTCTTTTTTGCTGGCGGGCTAAATAAATGTCTTTGCCAAATAAAATTTTCTTTACAAAAAATTTCTTATAATTAATCCTTGCTTACTTTTTTGTCTTCGTATTGTATTAGAAATCTTCATGAGATCTTTGGCGAAAACGACTTCATCAATAGGAAAACTTAAATATGATAGAGTCATTTTAGTTTTATTCCAAATAAATATTTAAAAACTTCACATTAACATAAAAATTATACTATTATGACTTATAGTTTGTCAGTTGAGTCAGGACGGACGGATGAAGAAGTTTTTTTTTAATCCGAAAAGCAAAAAAATTATTAACAAAATAGAAAATGCACCAAAAGTCCCATCGGAATACAGCAAGGAAATAAAAAATTAAAAACAACACAGCTCTCTACCTCTCTACTACAGATTGTCTCTAAGATGGTTTTAGTCCAATCAACGTAGCCTATATTTCACACCTCCTCTCCTCTCAACGCACACCAATTCCAGAACTGGCATTTGATTTCTTCCTCCATCCTATTAAACTTCTATTCCTTCTGAGAAAATATCACCGCATTTCTCCATTTCCATATCACCCACACGACGCAAATCCATAAACTCGTCATAGGAAAACTCATATACTCCGTATGATGGAGTAATCCTTAACCAATACTTCACGATAAACATCATATCTCATAATCTATTTTTCTATAGCAACAATGATTAACGGTTTGCTTGACATTTAAAATGAGTAAAACTAACCGAGAGATACACCTCATTGATCTATTTTTGTTCATTTTTTAAAATTCAATTTAATGCTACTTTTTTTTCGAATGGATCATAATATAATTTTTAACTATTTAATTGTATTATTGCTTATTATTATTAATTTTTTAAAAAATATAATATAAAGTGACCCAGCCAAATTTTGACGGGCACTAAACTAGTAATAATAACAATAATAATAATAATATTTCAAATGGAGCTTGTTTAAAATTTATTACGGAGGAATTTACTGAAAATTATTTATAGTTTTGTTTTTGATATGAGTTCCATAATATTTAACTTAATGGTATATCTAAAAAAATATTTGATTATAAGTAAGAAGGGCATGAATATCAATATTAACAGACATTAAGAGTGTATTTGTAATTGTACCAGCTTACATTACGGGCATATATAGTTGTACACTTGTACCTATTGCAAATATTATGGGCTTATTTGACCCTTTTTCCCTTAAAGCTTAATCGATGAAACTGATTCATACACATATACATCTCGAAAACCATTGCTCTACTCACGAACAAAGTGGGAAATTGAGATAAATAAATATATATGAGAAAAGTTTGTGGAAATCGGAAATAAAAATAAAAATGAAACATAAACATACGAGGAAGAACATATATATATATATAGAATGAATGGGAAGAATGAATCATTTTCTTTAGATTCCAACTAGGATGACGGAAATCAAAGTATCAAACTAAAATTATTCCGTGAAAACAACATCTAACAGGCAATACCCTAACACATTTGTTCAGGCGGCGTTCTCTCGTAGTTGATATCAAAGCCATAGATGACATCTTGAGCTTGAATGGAGTCGACGCCATCGACGAAATCGGGTTTTCGGCATCGAGGGGCCTTCATCTTTGATAGAGTCTCGGCATCTAAAGTTCCGGTAGGGGGAATATGGTAAATGTCTTGATAAGCTTTGATTGCGAATTCTAGAATTTGCGATTCAGAAGCAGAGCTTCCGAGATTGAGTTGGGCGTATTCGAGATAACCGTATCTTTCCAAGAAGGAATTCAAATGGAATTGGGGTTGGGGTTTGGGTTGGAAGAAGCTTATCTTCTTCACGAGATCTGGGAAATTTCTCTGGATTGGGGCTGTTAGGGAAAGCAGGAAGAGAGCGATCGTGTTCACAACGCTAAAACCCATGAATGATTGATTGTTTTATGGGATAATCACTGTGTATTTAATTAAGAGGAAATGCTACGGTTAACTATCTATTTATATTATTATTATATACGGGCTGAGTCCATCTATGTAGCCTAGGTTTAGACGTTTTAGTATCCACTAAATTAGGTTTGGCAGTTGAGTGAAAAGGGGGGTGCCGTTTGAGTTGTGATCTGTAGGCGCTGTGAATTAGGGGACGTTCGTTTATAGAGACGGCAATCGGCTAATCGCAGAGTGGAAATCAATTCATCAAACCTCGAACAAAACTTTATAGGAGTATTTTTTAGCCGAGCTCACTCGAAAGCTCGCGAACATGTTTTTTTGTCTTATAAAACACATTTGCGAGCTTAATGATGGGACATGTTCGCAAGCCCGTGTAAGTCTTACTCATTCCGTCTCAAAATTTCTAATCGCATTTTCTGTTTGGGTTATCTCACGATTTTTGATCACTTTCCCTTTTGGAAAATCTATATTAATATACTAAAGTAGAATAGTTTTCCTCCAAATTTTTTGATATGTGAGCATTATTATTTATTTCATTAAGTTATTCATATATTATTAAGTTATCATTTTCTATGCAATTATTTAATGCATTTAATACTTTGAATTTTTTTATTATTTTTTGTTCATTACCTAGGAAAATAATTTTGACTAATAATTTTTCTTATTGTTTGTTTTTCTTTAAATAGTAGTACGTAGTAATATATTATTATATATACTAAAGTAAAATAGTATTATTTAAATTTTCACTCCAAAACTATATTTATCTACATTAATTAAAACTCCGGAGTTAGCAACAACTTTAAAAATTATTTGCATTAATAAATTTGCCTACAATATTCAAGAATAAATCACATTTCAAAAATTCTTATGCATGCTAAAATTACAACATAAAATTTGAACATTTAAATTTGTATTTTTTTTTTCATTTTTGTATATAATTATTGAAGTTATATAATTATTTTCCGGCAACGCAGGTGTACAATTCTAGTGATTAGGGAAATTAAAGTACAATTAGTAAACTTGTTATTACACTTAATATTCTCTAATTAAATCTTATCATCCACTTACCTCTCAGTACACGTAGTATCTCAATATAATTTAAATTCTAAAAGTTTAAATGATCATAACTTGCTCGTTTGTTCTCCGATTTTTATGATTTTTATACCAAATTAAAAATCTTGATACGATCTTTCATTTAAGATCAGACATCAATATATTTTTATGTATCTATGATGCTTAATTTTAAATTATGCTTAAATACATAAACTAAATTACATCCCTACACACAATATACTTTACACACTAAACTCTCTCGTTTTAATTGCCGTCATTTCAAATTTTCATCCTCTATTTTAAAAAAAAATTAAACATGAAATATAAAGATCGTGTTATGTTTGAAGGACTAGAACTCGAAATTTTTGGTTTCTGTATACATTAACATTGTACTACTAGGCCAATACACACATTCGTATTATAAGCTTATTTATATGTAAGGTCGGTTTTGGACTTGTGCTGCAGGGGCGGCAGCATAGTGCCCCAAGAAGAAAAGGGCTCAAATGAAAAAGCCCATCTGCATTTTATATGTATGTCCAGCTAAATTTTTTTAATAAAGCCCACTTTATATTTAACTAAAGCTCACGTGTCAAACTATAACTTGGGCCTATAATTTAAAACCCATTGACATAAATAAAGGTCAATGATTGTTATTGTTTCTGGTTATATAATCTTCAATTTGGAAGGGAAAAAAAAAAAAGAAAAAAAAAAGGAGAGTACGCAGACAAACGTGAAACCTCGTGGGCCCGGGACGTTATATATATATAAGAATTATTGATTTATATAAAAATTGATAGGACCTATATACTTATTGCTTTTTAATTTTATTAAAAATTTATATCATTTAACCGGTCTCAAGTTGAGATCGGAGAAATTATTATCTTAGAGAATTTATGAATTTATAAAGTACTCCCTCCGTCTTATTTCATTAATCTCAATTTTTTTTTCCGCCTGACCTATTTATTAGTCTCGTTACTATAAAAGGAAATGAATTAGTGGTGTATAAGGCCCTTTAATTTTTTTTTATCTCATACGTTCTTAGTTATTGTGCTAAAAATAAACGTGACTAATGAATTGAGACAAGTGGAGTATGTAACTTGGAGAGACTATACACTTGCTAATTCTAGAAGATGAAATAAATTGAATTTCATGGAAGTAGACTTTCTTGGGTCTCATAATTGAATTAGAAAACCTTTCTAAAGTCAAATTTAATAAATGAGTGCATCTCAAAAATGATGTTAACGTTCCTTTGGGACAGGTTCGGAAACGACTTGTATGGTTGAAAATTTTGGACGTTCAACTTATTCGGCTCAAAATATCATCTCTCACATAAATGATCGAAGTATGAATGGTCCATTTCAACCAATACTCCTATTTTTTTCTTCTATTTTTATTTTTATTTTTCTTTAGATAGAGATGGAGCATTGAAGATTGATCCGAGAAACTTACAAGGTAATTAAATTTCATTTTATTTAAAAGAATACTCCTTCCGCTCTAGTCGAAATGGTCTGAACCACCTATACATTACATTTATTGGCGAAACCAAAAGTAGCTGCATGCAATCATCAAACGATGATGGCAGATCTCAACATGTTTCTTTGTTTAGCAATCTTCTTCTTCTTCGTTCTCCCTTTATCAACATATTCCAGCGATGAAACTTCATTACTAGCCATAAAATCAAGCCTTGAAGACCCACAAGGATTCCTGCGTACATGGAACCAAACACTCCATTTCTGCAGCTGGGAAGGAATCCAATGCAGCAGCAGAAACCCCAACAGAGTCATCTCCATAAACATGACGTCTCGAGCTCTCGTCGGAAACCTCTCCCCTCACGTAGGTAACCTCTCTTTCCTCAAAACCCTAAATCTCAGAAACAATTCCTTCCAAGGCCCAATCCCTCAACCAGGCCCGGTCTTGGCTGTAGGCCCAGCAAGCATAGGCCTAGGGCCCAATATTTTTGGGGGCCCAATTTTATTTTTTTTTAGTATTATGCATATATAAATTATATTAATATCTTTTATTCTTCTTCTACAACACGCTAATTAGATGAAGAAACAGAGCATTACGCACACGCAAGAGGCAAGAATTTTTTTTTGAATTTTTTTTTGTTACTAAAGGGCCCGATTTTTTGTTTTCGCCTAGGGCCCTGGGAAGTACAGGACCGGCCCTGCCCTCAACAAATCACTCTCTTGCGTAGGCTCGAGTTTCTTGATTTCAGCAACAACTCTTTCATGGGGGAAATACCTAGGAATCTCTCCCAATGCCCCAACCTCGTACGCTTTGCCATTTCTAGGAACCTTCTTTCTGGAACCATACCCTTTGAGCTAGGGTTCTTGTCGAAACTCGAAGCTCTTTCCTTTTCCAGAAACAAGCTTTCTGGGCCTATCCCTTCTTCTCTCGGAAACATAACCACGCTAAGAAGCCTCTCTTTAGGTTCTTGTGGGTTGAATGGGGAGATACCGGTTTCACTTGCACGCCTCCGCGGCCTTAATTTTCTTCAGTTGAGTGAAAATGGCTTCACTGGGACTATTCCTAGTGGTGTCTTTAACCTATCTTCTATGGGTTATTTTGATGTTTCTGTTAATAATCTTCATGGAGTTATCCCTTCTAATATTGGGTTCACACTTCCTAATTTAGCAGTTTTGCTTCTTGAGGGGAACAAATTTAGTGGTCCAATACCTAATTCCATCTCAAATGCTTCACTTCTTGAGTGGATAGTCTTGTCCTCAAATCAATTTGTTGGACCAATTCCATCTCTTGATAAGCTTACAATAGTTCAAGATTTCTTCCTCCACTCAAATCTCATTGAAGATGACATGAGTTTCATTTCATCTTTGACAAATTCCACCAAGTTAGAACGCCTTGATGTTAGTGACAACATGTTGAGTGGCTCTTTGCCTCACTCCATAGCCAATGTGTCAACTCTCATCACTATATTTTATGCACAAGAGAATCAAATAAATGGAAGCATCCCTTTAGGCATTGGGAATCTTATGAATCTTGAAGTTTTGGATCTTTCTCACAACTTTCTTGATGGCCTAATCCCAACTTCCATGTCAATGCTCTTCAATTTGCATACCCTTTTCATGGGAAGAAATTTTTTTCGAGGCGAAGTGCCATCAATATTCGGAAACATGACTCTTTTGAGCCGGTTTCGCCTAGATGGGAATCGGTTTTCAGGAAATGTGCCTTCGGGTCTTGGCAACTGTACTCAGTTGCTAGAGTTAGACCTCTCCGAAAACAGCTTCACCGGTTTGATCCCTACGGAAATCATGAGACTTTCATCCATTGCTATAGCATTAAATCTCTCTTATAATGCCTTTTTGGGACCTATTCCAAATGAAGTTGGTTCTTTGACAAATCTAGCAGCTTTAGACTTGTCTAGCAATAGGCTCTCTGGATTAATCCCTACCTCTTTAAGCAACTGTTTAAGCTTAGAACAGCTATACCTCAAGGAAAATCTACTCGAAGGCGAGGTTCCTACCGGATTGAGTGGTTTGATGGGATTACAAGAGTTGGATCTATCCAAGAATAACTTGTCTGGTTTGCTCCCAACTTTTTTGGGGAATTTAAATCTTGAGAAGCTCAACTTGTCCTTCAATAGGCTGTATGGAGAAATCCCAAAAAGAGGAGTGTTTCAGAATAGAACTTCAATTTCTCTTGATGGGAACCAAGGACTTTGTGGTGGAAATGCCGAGCTAAACTTCCCTCCTTGTAGTGAAGAAGAAGAATCTTCCAAGAAACTCTCAACTCTAATGAAGATTTTGATCCCAATATTGGCTATTGGAAGCTTAGGCATTATGCTTTTAGCCTACCTCAACTGCAAGAGATGCGAAAATCCGTCTACTCCTACTGTTTCATCCGAGTACGGTAGCTTTGGTGCCAAGTTTATGAAACTTTCTTATGCAGATCTCCTAAAAGCAACAAGTGGATTCTCTGAGAGTAACTTGTTAGGCTCCGGGAGATTCGGGTCGGTTTACAAAGGTGTTCTTGATGGCGAAAACACAATATTAGTAGCAATAAAAGTGCTTGATCTTGAAGTTAGAGGGGCCTCAAAGTCTTTCATGGCAGAATGCAAAGTGTTGGGAGGGATAAAGCACAGAAATTTGGTGAAATTAGTTAGTGTTTGTGATAGTACGGATTTTCAAGGGTATAATTTCAAAGCACTTGTGTATGAGTTCAAAGGTAATGGGAGTCTAGAGAAATGGTTATACAAAAATGAGGATGAAGATGAAAAGAGTGGTGAAGTTCTTAGCTTGATACAGAGGCTTAATATTGCCATTGATATTGCCAAGGGAATTGAATACCTTCACTTTGGTATTGGCTCACCTATTGTTCATGGTGATTTGAAACCGAGTAACATTCTTTTGGATGATAAAATGGTTGCTTGTGTTGGTGATTTTGGATTGGCTAAGGTTGTCTCATTGCATCAAAATAGTAGTTCCATTGGGATCAAAGGTACCTTAGGCTATGTCCCCCCAGGTATGATATCAATATCTTCTTGTTCTTCTTTTTTTTTTTTTTTTTTTACACTACGTAGTACATGATTTCTATTATTATTATCTTAAAGTATTAAAAAGACGAGCATAGAGAGGAATAAATAACTGAATACATTATATCTGTCTATAATATATCTGTTATTATGTTTTTTTTATTAGTATAAAAGTATGAATTCTTAATTATAAATTTTGATATACTTTTAATGGTTAGGTATAAGATGAGAATCCTTTTTATCTCAAATTATTTCAAAATATGATATAATCTAGGGTTAATTGCCTGTAAATTCACAAACTACACGTACTCTGTTTTTACATTTTCCCAGGATTCTCTCAAATTAGTCTAGTTATAAATCAAATTTGGTGTATTCTCAAAAAAATGACAAATTAAAATTGAAGTGGTGAATTATTAATTGATCAAAACGACCTCGATCAATTTAGGAAAAATTCAAAAAAATAAAATAAAATCGAAAGTACTTTTTTTTTTTTTAAATTTTGGGGAAAAATCAATTTTGGGAAAATTTCATAATACACCAAAGTTGATGCATTTATTATAGACTAATTTGATAGACGAGGAGAAAAATCAGAATTCATGTATCGTTTGTGGATTTACTGACAATTAACCCTAAAACTTATAAACTTTATCAGTATATATTGTTAAAATTAGTTGTTTTATCTTTATGTATAATATATATATTTTTCTATTTAATTTATTTTTTCTCTTATATATATTGTCTTGTAGAATATGGGACGTTCGGCTCGGTTTCTAGGCAAGGGGATGTATATAGTTATGGAATAATTCTATTAGAGATGTTCACAAACAAAAGGCCAACCGATGATTTATTTAACGATCAATTAAATCTCCACAATTTCGTGAGCTCGGCTTTACCCGATCGAGTAACGGAAATTGTTGATCCACATTTTCATACTCAACCGTTGAAAATGGGGAAAGAGATGGACTGCTTAGCTCGTGTGTTGAGAATAGGAGTGTTATGTTCAAAGGAGATCCCTAGGCAGAGGATGCCTATTACTTATGTTGCTAATGAATTGTCTGACATTCTAGAGTGGTATCTTAGCTGAAGATCACCTTTTTCTGGTTTGGTTTATGTACGTATTAGTTGAGTTTGTTTCCTTTGAATAAAAGTAAGTTTTTCATTTGATAATATACGTGAACACTACAACAAAATTGGTATAAGCCGGTGGATCGCTGACGGAAAACAATACATGATAATCTCAAGAGGAATAGTGCACATCAGAGATAGGGTGCCCCGCCCCAAATCTTGTACATGCTAGAAAAAACATGAAATAATAGAGCAATTCACGACCTCGAATTCATGAATTTAAAAAGGACAGAAGTATAATAGTAAGAGTGACTAATTTTTTTTTATCTTTATTTAAATTATTAGTACGGTACTTATTTTTACTATCCCAAACTATTTTGATGGTTGCCTTATTGCATAATAATGACATTCTGCTCATGAAGTTTATTGTAAATCAAAAGGATCTAAAATTTTGGGAGAAATATTTCGAAAGTAGTACAAAAATGCGGAATATATTCGTTATTTTTTTGCCTCGTGAAATTTAAATCTAAATCATTAAAAAATAATAATAATAATAATAAAAATAAAATAAAATGAGGAAGACAAAAACAACTGAATTACCGAATATACCCCATCCATCCGACGTGGCGACACGCTGAGATTCATCCGAGAGCAATTTCTGTCAGCTGCTTCCATTCCCAATTTACTCCTCTTCTTCTCTATCCCGAAACCCCCAAATTCCCTCTCACTAGGGTTTCTCACTCCCCTCTCTCTCTATCTCTACTCCTGCATCTCCGTGATTCGCTCAACATGGCGGGAATCAGGTTGCAGCCGGAGGACTCCGACGTTTCTCAAGCTGCTCGGCAGGTGGCCACCGTCGATCTGATCTCCGACGATGACCGCTCCATCGCCGCGGACTCCTGGTCCATTAAGAGCGATTATGGAAGCACTCTCGACGACGAGCAGCGTCAGGCTGACGCCGCTGAAGCGCTCTCCTCCGCCGCTTACCGTGCCGCGTCCGACTATAGGTCATCTCTCCCGTGGTTCCCATTCCGTTAGCATCTCTAGCCTTTTTCTGTGATCTTTGTGTGTTTGGTTGATGTGGTAGTTTTTCTAAAGGCTGCGGTGCCATCGAAGATGTTCTGAAGCTGCTAATCAATTAGTTTGGATTTTTTTATTTTTTTTTAGTGTGCAATGCTAACTGAAAATGCAAATGGCATAATATTTTTTCGTTTTTATTCGTCAAAGATCCCGAAGTAAATATTACTGGAGAATTTCTTTTTCCACATGGAGAACTCTGATTATGGAAATGTTAGTGTTGTGTTGATCCCCTAATAGAATGTTGTTTTGATCAGTTCTGACAAAGAGGAGCCAGATGCGGAGGCAGTTTCATCAATGCTGGGCTTCCAGAGTTATTGGGATGCGGCTTATGCAGATGAATTGGCTAATTTCCGTGAACACGGCCATACTGGTGAAGTTTGGTGAGCCTACTTCTTGTTTCCAGTTGATGGTTTATTCTGTCTTTTATACTATTGGTTATTTTTGTATGTCTTTATTCTTTGTATCTAGATTCATAGAAGCTGATCTACTTATTCCTTTTTCCTAGCAAGTTAGCATTTTTTCTTCATTTAAAGATGATTTGGTATGTTAGTAGTTTCATCTTTATTTGAACTATAAGGAAAGAGATTATGTCTACTCTCAGTTATTCTATTTCTCTCTAGTTCTTCATGTTTAGCGTCAGAGAATTTCTTAGATTTCCTTAACTTACGTAAAGAATGTACATTTTCATCTTTAGTCGGAATGTAGGATTTGTTATTAGAAGGAGATTACCATGTTTAATTATGGTGTCAAGTCTCAGTTGATTTTGTGATTTCCGAGAAATAGGGGAGTGGTCTATAAGAAGATTGATTTGTCTCCCATGTTTCCCGTATTAAGTGTGGCATTCTAGGCAGGTTTGTATCCAGTCTTGTAGATTAAGTTAGTATCTGAACTGCTCGTGGTTTTATGTTTCACTCCACGCTCACGTTGTTATCCTATATTTTCATACACAGTCTGTATAATCGTGCTATTTTAACTAAGTGATATCCACTTTGTCCACACTAAAAGAACAAATCAGATGGAAGAATGATGATGACAGTGCACTGTTTGACTGCTATCACTATATCTGCTATAAGCCGGTTCTAATACTTTTAAATTTGTAGGTTTGGACCTGATGTGATGGAAAATATGGCCACATGGACCAAAAATGTATGCCTTGAAATTTCTCTGCGTAACTTGCCAAATCATGTAGATAGTACAAATTGTTTGCCTGCTGGGCAACCTGAAAAAGACTTATCTAGCTGGAGTGTTCTGGATGTTGGTACTGGTAATGGCTTGCTTCTTCAGGAGCTCAGTAAGCTGGGGTACAGTACACATTTAAATAATCTGCTTGTTAAATTTCTCTTGATTTCTGTTCCTAAAAGTTTTTCCGACAATTTAGATACGGAGATCTTTTGTTTGGTATGCACCTTTAGGTGCTGGGACACTGCCTTTAATTTGTATGGTTGTCACATTATCCATCTACCATGTTATTCTCTACATTGTATGAGGCCATTTTAAAGAGTACTCCTATTTTAGTTGCAATAGTTGATATAAAGTTGTGTCGTTATCAGATTTTATTGAGATATTAAAATTCCGTGGCTGTTGGTGTCTGTAATTCTGTCTTATAAATACAGACTGATATTATCTCTTGTGTACTAGGACACTACAGATATATTCCCTTAATGAACATATAACCACTTCCCCCCTACAATATTCAGCAACCATAGGATGTGATGCAAATAGAGGCCAGCTTGCATTAACGCAAGTTTTTTTTAGGCAGAACTGTACAGAAAACAGAGCTATGGCATGGCCCTACTGGGGTAATGATGGATTGGAGATATCTATGTATTAGAAATCAGTTGGGATCTCATATAGCTGCATGCATAGTGATAAATGTAGCCTCATAGGGCTTTTGCTGCCCAAGATCAACCTGCAAGCAGTTGTATATTGAAATAGATATTTTTCTTCATATGCCTTCAAGGAACTAGTGTGATATATCCCCCAGGGGAATCAATCTTAGAAAACAAGTAAATATTTAATGGTCCTTGTACCTCCATATGACACACAATCAAGTCGGCACTTCTGCTCCACTTTCTTAAGCAGCAGTCTCCAGATTTATAATCCTGCTGAATTAAGCTAGTGAAAATTTATGCAAAGATGGTCAGTTACATACATATGCTATACTATAGAGTAACATTTCTGCATGAAACTCGATAAATGTATGCCAAGCGTTGCTTTTGCTGGAATCAAATTCTTGAAATAAAGTGTACTAGCTCTTGAGGAAGTTTCTGATGTGATTTATTTTTTCATTGCCGAGTTTAGAGCACAAGTTGGATGATTTATTACTGAAATATTATGTGAATAGCGATGTTGATTGTCTATGGCTGACTTTTCTAAAGTTTGAACCCCACTTCTGACTATGGGTATCACTGCATCAGGTTCTTAGATCTCACTGGAACTGATTACAGTGAATCGGCAATCGACCTAGCTCGAAGCCTTGCTCAACGTGATGGATTCCCTAATATTAAATTCCTGGTAAGACCCCAAATATTTATTTTGTTGTTCGTTCTCTTGTAGCCAAGGCCTTGGATGCAGGTGATCATTGTTTCTTCTTGTTACTACAATTATGTCTTGATTCAACTCTACTATGAGTTTACTTTGGTAGAAGCAGTACTGATATTTATCTACACTACTCTAACTAATTTATATGTAATCTGCTGGATTTAAGAATATATCTTTTGGTGCTCATGTATAGTGATTTTTGTGACTTCCCTAACTCGAAATTGAACATGCTAGCCCATATTTAATAGTCAATATACACCCTAGATTTTCGGTCAATTAACAGTGCTTAATATAGTTCTGATAATTAACGCCTACTACTGCATGCTAATGCTATTAAGTATGGATCTCCCTACGCATCAAACTCAAAGGCTTCAAAATGAAACTCTTTTCCCTTCAGTAAATGGCTGCACTCTGGACGTCTGCAGAACACATATAGTTTAGCGACTTATGCTTGACTAGATTCTGCATGTTATATATGCACAGGTTGATCTTTTTCTTCAAAACTGATTTTCAGGTTGACGATATTCTTGACACTAAACTAGATCGGCAATTTCAGCTAGTCACAGATAAAGGAACACTGGATGCAATCGGATTGCATCCTGACGGTCCTATCAAAAGGTAAAATAGCATCTCTGGTAGTTGGGGCTTTCATCAATACTCAGATGCTCTGTACTTGTGTTCCATTATCTCTATCCTTCGATTGGGAATATAAGTTCTAGTTATACTGCATGTGTTCCTTTGTTTCCTTTCTTCCTCTCCCTTGTTGGTCATGCTTCTTTCTTGTCATTCTGGGTTTTCCTCGACACGGATAACCTTTTTGTGTGTGGATTAAGAAATTAGAGCTGAAAGACTGCAAATGGTCCCAGTCTATACAAATTTCCTTTTCTAGAATTTCAATCTCTCAATGTTATACCTTTTGATCATATATGTATTCATATTCCTTTCAGGATTATGTATTGGGATGCTGTATCAGGACTTGTGGCTTCCGGTGGGTTAGTGGTGAGCATCTATACGTTCGTATTAAACTCCTTTCTATATTCCTTCTGGCTCTTCCGGTTGTAGTGGTACATTACCGTGTTTTTGTCTGCTCACATAAATTTTACAATCTTCTCTCTTGCATATGATAATTGTCTTTAAAATGAATCTGTTGCCTCAAGTTACTGGGCTATTTTATAAAATGCCATCTCAGTTGGTTTGTATCTTTCTCGTGTTTTGTATGTTTAAGGTTATTACATCATGCAACAGCACGAAAGATGAACTGATACAAGAGGTCGAGGATTTCAATCAAAGGAGGAATAGCGATAGTGGTGTCGGCCAAGATGCTGCATTTGAATACATTGATCACATACGCACGTACCCAACGTTTATGTTCGGAGGATCAGTCGGATCCCGTGTTGCAACAGTAGCATTTCTGAGAAAGTGATGATTTTTAGGATTTGTACTCTTACCTCGGTATCTGATTTCGTGAATTTGCAAGTTACTTTGATTTATTTAAATTGAATTGTTTTTTTTTTTTTTTTTTTTTTTTTGCTTGGGAGCGAGCCTATGATGGTAGATAGAAAAGTTAGTTGGGGGCTGTGTACATCCATGTTCTTTTTATCAAGATTTAACAACTGCATGCTATCTCGTTTAAATATTTACTAGATCTAATGTGTTTGCTGCAACCAAAATTTAAATACCCAATAATGTGCTTGTGTTAATAACAGTAAATACATACGTATTTTTCTTTTTTATTTTAGGGTAAATTGTACTTTATGGCCTGTACTTTGAGGCGATGTTCACTTTGTGGCCAGGACTTTCATTGATGTTCACTACAATGAGATCAATGATCTAAGGGAACGGTTATTCTACAAACGGTACGCCAGAAGTCGTCCCTCTAGCATATTCTGTATTATCGGAACTGAAAATCTGCCTCAAGAAGTACTCCTCACGCTGTATCCTCAGTCGGAAAAAAACGCCAAACGATTGCTGCAAATCCAAGCGTACAAAGCGGATTACATAGCATTATCTGAGTACCAAGACCAGATGAAGAAGCCACAGTAACTTGGGTGTCGAACGTACTTATAGATGCCTCGAGTGACCAACACATGACCTTCCTCTTTTTCTCTCTTTATACGATGAGTGAAGGACCTTCCGGCAGTTATTATGGCCAACTTCCGAAGGATTTCTGCAAACATAGCAAGGCCTGTGTTGCTTATTGCCCAGTGCTCCTTCATCTCGGGTAAGAGATAGATTTCGACTACGTACTCTACCAAAGAGCCAACCATGGCCACAACATAGCTTTTGGTGATCAAAAGGGACTTGAGATTTACGTTGTTTTTCCCATGGAAGAAAAGTGCTAGGAGATATTCAGAACCATGAAAGAAGAAGATGGCTAAGAAGATTTGTGATAGCTGTCTGAATGCTGTGAAGCTGAAGATCTGTCATTTTTCCGAAGAACACCACGACGTCGTTCCTCAGAATGAAGGTACTAGTTAATGTTGGTGTCTGATTCCTCTCCACTCTATTTTTCTTAGTTCATTTTCTGCAAAAGTTAATGTTGTTTTCTGTATATAAATTACATCATAAAAAAAAAAAAATAGGAGCAATTTGATGCATATTTTTCTAAATATTGGCGATATATTTTTATACAATTGATATGTTTCGTGTATATGAGTACATAACCTCAAAATTAACTCATGGAATAGTATTTAAATTACTCCCTCCGTCTACGATCTGTTGGCCAAGTTGACTTTTTGACTTTTTTTGAAAGTTTGTGATGATAGATTTTAAATTGTATTTTTTGAGTTTATTTTTTTATAAGGTACTACGAGTGTTTTCACAAAAAACTAAACTAAAAAAATATAATTTAAAATTGATCATCACAAAGCTCCAAAATTATCTATAAATTATTTTTGGCCAACAGATCGTGGACGGAGGGAGAAATATTTTGCAAATTTAGTATTTTCTCTCAACTAATTGATAAGTTTACACTTTGTTTTAACTAAAATTTTAAGATTATAAAGATTATATTATCAAATTTGTCCACATTCAGTATTAAATTTTAAGATTATAAAGATTGTAGTTTCCAGTTAGATTTAGTTTTTTTTTTTCAACTTTATACTAGCACGACATATATATATAGGATATAAATGTTATGTGCATTAGACTTAAAATCAACATAAATAAATAAATAAATAAAACACACAAAAAAAAAAAAGAAAAAAAAAAAGAGATCTATGAAAGAGAAGAGGTATAATATTGTTATATGATCTTTACCCTTATATATACGTGTACTGTTTTGATTAAGCGATACCAATATCATGACCGATTACTGTCACTATTAATTATTCGACTAACTGAATAACCGAAATTTTGAGATTATATGAACACAGGAAATTTCAATTCTTGGACAAGATTCATATAATCCATAAATTAAAAATGATGATACCCAAATTATAGTTCACCAAATTAATCCAATTCCGGTGTTTGGATCCAAATAAAAATCAATCCATACCTATGATTTCACAATAGTTGAGCAGTGGAGCAAGTGCAGGAGACGATAATGGAGCAAGAATCAGTGGCGGATAAGGAAGGGGAATTAGAATTTATGGTCGACTAGCCTCTGTTTGGTTCGTAACTTTTGACTTTGAGTTTGAAGAACCGATTTAGTGCATGCATATATATAGAGGAAATTTCACGTAAAAAAACTACTATTATTGAGGTAAATACAGTAAGAAACAATTTAGTTCGTTCATCTTTCAAAATTGAACAATCAGATTTAAATTAATGGTAGTCTAATGGATGATGCATTCAATTGTGGGAGTTGACATCTTTTTAATCCAATTAATATGATATTTAAAGGTTGTATTATGGAGGATTCAAATAATTGACGTTTGGTTTCAAACCGTGACTCCTACTGTTAAGCTAACACACGCACATTTTAGATGTCAGATTTCTTTGTGATTTCAGAAAACTGCCCAAATCTAAAATTTTAATTAAAAAATTTCAAAATTAAAGAATTTTATAAATTTTAAAAAGGGATATTTTTACATTGATTGGTTAATATATGGAAATACATTTTGTGATGCATTATAAAACTTCAATAAGTGCATTATTCAAGTTTGTGCCCATAAAAGAAAACTGAGAGCTATCTGATGCATTACGTTACTTCTTGTAATGCATTAATGATCTTTTTTGGAGAGATACACTCATCATGATGGCGAGTAGAATTTTTCTGGGATCATTCAAAACTTGAAGTTATAATAACAACAATGTTGTGGATATGGGTGAATTCTGCTAAGTTTTTTTTTTTTGGTACGAATTTTCCCTTTTTCATTAACATAAACAAACCCGTTGTATGTACATCTTCTATGATATATGCAAAACTGTAGCTACATCTTCCTATATTCTTCTCCTGAGCTTGCGATCCTTTTGTCGACACACCTCGTACATAAGTTTGCAGCACCGACTCACATCTGCTACCGAACTCCTTTTCCCTTGCATTCGTCTTCCATTTCTTTCTCTCCAAACATGATATACTACTATAGCACTCATGCACCGATACGCTCGTTGCTGTATATTATTATTTGTGCATTGCCGTATCATCCATACCCTCTCTTTTTCCCAGGCTTCTACAACATGTCGCACCCCACACCAAGCAGCCATTTCCATCCACACTTTCTGTGCATACTCACATTTAAAGAATAGATGATTTAAACTCTCCTCCTCTTTTTCACATAAGCAGCAATTGTTATCCACCATAATCCCCAACCGATGCAGATATGCGCAAGTTACCAACCTCTCATGCAGCAGCAGCCAAATGATGAATAGACATTTAGGGGGAGCAGGATTTTGGCATACCATCTTTGCCCACTCTACCTTTTCTACATCTCCCAACAGCTCTTTGTATATAGCTCTCATTGAATATGTTTCCTGTTGGATCCTCTCATCTCCCTGTTGTATCTGCCTCAAGTAATCCCTAGCTCCGAGTATCTTTTTTATCACCCATGAACACTGCTTAGGAATTGGCATTACCATAATATCTCTATGTTTTATGTAGTATTCATGTATCCAAACTTTGTCTTTCTTCTGTTGAATACTCCATAGCAACTTCCCTATTGCTGCCTGATTCCATTTCTTGAGATCACCAATTCCTAGTCCTCCAGCATGTTTAGGAAGTACAACTCTATCCCATGCCACTAGGGCCCTTCGAGATACAGCAGCTTTTCCTGTCTAGAGGAAAGTTCTACATGCCTTTTGAATGATCTTGATAATCTTTTGCTGCAGTAGAAATACCTGACACCAGTACATATGAAGCCCAGCAACCACTGATTTTATAAGCTGGATCCTTCCTGCATAACTCAATAGTTTAGCTGCCCATGTATTCATCCTACTCAGTATCTTGGAAATAAGAGGTTGACATTGTGCTGCTGTAAGTTTTTGTGCACATAAAGGTACACCCAAGTACTTAAATGGCAATTCTCCTTCTGTTATTCCTGTAGCTTGCAGAATAGCATTCTTCTCCTCCCTTCTTACACCTCCAAAGTAAATACAACTTTTCATTGGATTTGCTTTTAAACCCGAGGCACTACTGAATTTATCCATTACTTCTAACAATTGTTGCACAGAATTCAAATCTCCTCTTGCAAATAGCAACAAATCATCTGCAAAACAAGCGTGTGTAATTCTCAGTCTTTTACACCTAGGATGGTAGTGAAATTTTTTCTCCTGTTCTAACTCCCCTAGACATCTGCTCTGGTACTCCATACACAGCACAAACAAGTAGGGAGATATGGGATCTCCCTGTCGAATTCCCTCTTTGCTACAAACAGTTCCAGTACTTCTCCATTTACTGTAATAGCATATGCTACTGATGTTAGACATGTCATAATCCAGTGAGAAAATCTATAGGGAAATCCTAGTGCATCCAGCATCAACTTCAAAAACGGCCACTCTACAGAGTCATAAGCCTTTTGCAAGTCTATTTTAATCATGCATCTTGGAGAGATGTGCTTTCTCTGGTAGCCTTTTATTAGTTCATGACTGAGTAGGATATTATCAAAGATCAGCCTCCCCGGTACAAATGCAGATTGTGCTTTTCCAGTAATACAATCTAGCACTCCCTTCATTCTATTTGCTAATATCTTGGATATGATTTTATAAAGCACAGAGCAACAAGCTATAGGTCAAAATTTACTCACCCTATCAGCATCTTCACCTTTAGGTAGGAGAGTGATGAGTGCAACATTCAACTCAGCAGGTAGAATACCATCCTGAAAGAACTGCCGTATTGCCTCCACTACATCTTTCCCAATAATATGCCAACTCCTTTTGAAAAAGTGTACATTAAATCCATCAATCCCCGGAGCTTTGTTGGAGTTCATGCTAAATAAAGTTGTTTTCACCTCATCTTCTGTACAATCTGTGACCAGCATTCTTTGTTGATGGATATTTAAGATGACTCCCTTTTTCACTATATTCTGATCCAACATAGGTAGTGTTTCTGCAGCTGATCCCATCAACCTCCTATAAAAATCCTTAATCTCCCTAGCAATATGTTCCTGCCCTCGAATAACAGAACCATCTTCCCTCACCAACTTGTGAATGGCATTGATATTTTGCCTCACTTTTACAGAAGCATGAAAGAATTTTGTGCTTGTATCACCAAGATTAATCCAATCAATACGAGCTTTTTGTTGCCAGATGTTCTCCTCTATTATACTCCATTTCTCCAACTCATCCAATAACTTCCTTTCATCCTGCAGCAAATCCATAGTAGTCTGTGTATGAATCTGGTGCTGAACTTGTTGTAACTGCTGCCTAGTATTCTCTATTCTAACAGAAGTGTTGTGGAACCACTTTGTATTAAGTTGCTTGAAAGGCTGCTTCAATTTTTGGCATTTCCTCCACACATCTCTCAGTTTATTCCCTGATGTTGAGCACCTCCAATTTGCTCTCACAATTTGTTCAAATTGCTCATGTTCAGTCAACACATTATAGAACTTGAAAAGACCTTTGGGAGTGCCACTCACACCAAAGTTTACAAGTTGAGGACAATTGTCAGATATGTTCTTCTCTAATCTCTCAACAACCACACCTGAATATCTTTCCATCTACTGCAGGTTAGCAAAACTTCTATCTATATTAGTACTTATTCTATCTTCTCCCATCTGATTGTTACACCATGTAAAATGAGGCCCTAATGCCCTAATCTCCACCACCTCAGATTCTTGTACCCATCCTTTGAAGTCCTCCATTTCTGCACTAGTTACTTGACTCCCATTCAATCTATCTGAACTATGTAAGACAACATTAAAGTCCCCACTAATGAAAATAGGGCCCTGAAGCTGCATACATGATTTTAGAAAGTTCCATAGCTCATTTCTTTGCTCCATAGTATTCAAAGCATACACTGCAACAAAATACTGACCTTGTCCTGTTTCCACATCCACTATCTCACAACATATAACTTGTGCATGAGTTTGTATAACTGTGATACTAACCTTCTTAGGATCCCAGAATATCCACACCCTTCCATTACTTGCCTTATCATAGTTGTTTACAGCACTCTACCCTCTCCCTACCTTCTCTATTATCTTTTTTGAGTTTTCTATTTTTACTCTAGTTTCCAAGAGAGCTGCAATACTTATTTTTTGACTTTGTAGTAGAACTCGAATCTCTTTCTGCTTTATTGTTTTATTGCAGCCTCTTACATTCCATACTAGTATCCTCATGTGATACTAGTGGGGAAAAGGTCCCCGCCCTCTTCAATATCATGCAGATTTTTGAACACATTTTCAGTTGGCACATGAAGCTTCCCTACTTGAATAGAACTAGGCACAGAATTCTTCGGTTGCTGCCATACGTCACTCTCCTCCTCCGTGTTCTCTACCTCTGCTTTATCCTTCTCCTTGGGAATCCATTTCTGCACTTGTGGCACTGGTTTTGGAACTTCTTTCTTCCTCTCCCTACACACATGACCCACTACTTGACACTTATGGCAAAATAGGGGTACCCATTCATAGTAAGCTTGTTGAAGAAGTTCCATACCATTCTCCCCTATTACTGGTACTTTATATACCAATGGTTTAGTAACATCCACTTCAATAAGCAACCGTGCATAAGAGATCCTACTTTGCTCCGACGTGCATTCATCCGCACATACCGGCTTTCCTATTACGCTTCCAATTCTACTCAACGAATCCCCACTCCAGCAATTGAGTGGCAGATTCGGGAATCTTACCCATAGCGGAATCTCTTTCAACACTTCATCTTTCAAACATAAATCAGCTCTCCATTCTTTTACTATGACCGGTTTGCTAGCAATCATGTATGGTCCTTCAAACATAAGCTTCTCCTTTACTTCCCGAGTTCCACATTTCACCACGAAGTACCCCTCATTGTGATAAAATATAATAAACTCATGTTCATCTCCACATTGACTATGTAGGTACGATTTAAGGAATGTTATAGTGGGAGAATCCCCAATGACATATAGAATCACAGCATCATTCCATTTCTCAGCTTCAGCTTCAATTTCATCTACTTTTAATTGTGCAGTCGGAATACCTTGCTTTAGAATAGGCGCGACGTATGCAAGAGACATTCCTCGTCGTTGTTGCAATCTGGTCTCCCTTTCTTCAATTTTCTGTGCTTCCGCCTCTTTTTTCCCCTCCTCCTCCATAGCATCTGCTTGTTTACTCATAGAGGAGTTGATCTCCAGCTCAATTTGTTCCTTCGTTGCCGATCCTGCTCCGATCGGCGAGGTAGGTATCGGACCTCGTATCTCCGCCGTTCCAGAACTCTCAGGTGCTTCCTCTCCTCCAATGGTCGTAGGCCGAGGTGGTGTAGGGATCGGAAACTTCCGTGGTCGTCCCTTCGGCCGTCCGCCGCCTTTCGTCATGCTCAAGCGTCTTACCGTCTTCTCCAAGCTACCCTGCACACCTTAGCAGCCCACTAACATATGCCGATATTTTTAATTCTGCTAAGTTTCGATTGCCCAATGATACATTTTCATTGACATTATCTAAGATGAGTTACTTACAACGTTGTGTAAAATTGAAATATTGTGGTGAAAATTTATGCCAGCTTCAAAGTTCATTTAGAATTAAGAATATACAAAATTATGTGAGAGGTTCGTAACTTCCATTTACAAGTGAAAAACAAAATAAAGTTTATCCTACACATGTTATTATATAAATTTCTTTTTCGTACTCAAGAATGATAAGTGATGATCGGAAGATAAAATTGTTCCATTGCAGAAAATGCTATTTTTTCACACCCTCCAAAACCTCAGTTCTCTTCTCAATTGTTCTTGCATATAGTGCAAAAATCAACATTGGTTTTTTCATACCCGGCAAATAAGATGGAGTGGGTAAAGCTATCCCACAAAAAAGGACTACAATAATGATGAGTTCTTCTCTTGGTCATGGATAGCGGTAAAATTGTGACCTTCAAATCAATTTTTCATATCATTCAAATTTTAAAATTATAACAAAAACTAAATCTTTATTATTGTTGTCAAGTTATTGAAGCTATCACACAAAAGGACTACAATAATGATCAATTCTCTCTTGATCATTGATACCGGTAAAATTGCGACCTTTAAAATAAATTTTCACATCATTCAAATTTTGAAATTATTACAAAAATTAGATCCTTATTAATATTGTCGAGTAATTGAAGCTATCACATAAAAGGACTACAATAATGATGGGTCCCTCCTGATGGATACTGATAAAATTGCGACCTTCAAAATAAATTTTCACATCATTCAAATTTTGAAATTATAACAAAAACTAAATTTTTATTATTGTTGTCAAGTTACTAAAACTATCACACAAAATGACTACAGTAATGATGGATCCTCTCTTAAGTGACTTCCAAAAAAATATTACATCATTCAAATTTTGAAATTTTAATAATAATAATTATGAATTTTGCTAAGTTTCAACAGTCCAATATACTAACATAATCATCGACATTATCCATCATATAAGTTTATATTTCGAATTTTAGTTGGAGGCAACAACTATTTTCTTGTGAAGTTTGTGATGCTGCATTGGAAGTGACAGACAAAACCGTCAAACTTGTGATTCAGGTAACTACATTTTATTTTCTTTTTTTTAAGAGACAATTATATATATTATTATAGTTTTGTTATGATTTTGAACAGGTTCTAAAGAATAAAGACTTTAAGTGTGTGGTGGCACCGTACGAAGCTGACGCACAACTCGTTTATTTGAAATTAAAGAAGAAAGTAGACGCAATTATCACTGAAGATAGTGATCAGATTGCGTTTAGGTACACCAAGGTAAGTAAGATTTTATATCTTTTAATAAGTAGCTCCTATTTAAACTGTCAACAAGCAAGAAACACAAAAGCACCCTCAATTTTGTGCCTATAAACCATGAATGAATCATATTTAGTGCCTAAATATGCAAGAATATGCAAGATCTGATCATACATAATTTTGTGTGATATTTACCATGATTTTTCTAGTCCATTGCATATATAGGGAGTGGTTCACATGAAAACTTGTTCATATGAGTTAACTAGATCTTTTGTGGACCATTGATATAAACAAGATCTAAAGCTGTGATTTATGGATACATATTAGTGAAAGATTAGTAGATTGATCGGTTACTTGAATTTAGAGCATGAAAAGGGTAGAATAGTACAAAGAAAATTCATGACATTTAATTCGGAGGTTACAAGAGCAATCTTAGTTAATCTAGATGAAAATAAATGAACAATCAAGATTAGTTCCTAGTTAATTCATGGGAGAGAGTTTTTATTTGAACCTTCCCCTATAATTTTGTATGATCATATATAATTGATGGTCCTAATAATTATTTACAACGCATGTCATTTACAAATTGGATTTCTATGAAGAGGGAACGTGTGGTGTTTTCGACTATGATTGGGATACTGATTACTATACATCTAATTTTAGACACACGGATATGAATCCAATGTTCAACAGGCTCTCTTCTGGTTGAAATTGTACAAATGCAAAACATCAAACAAAACAAATCAAATTATACTCATTAACATTTCAATCATAATCAAAAGTGCAATAATTAAAATACAACTAGCACTACTGCAAGAAAGTATACCAACAACATTCACCAAATTATAGTGACCAAACATTGATCCAATTCATTTTACCAAATCAAATCCGAACAAGCATTGACTTAATCACAAGAATGAACAAATTACCCACCCATGAACTTACCCACTTTTAGATGTTAAAGTACCCGTCCAAAAAGGTTTATGGTCTTACCGGTAGTATCATTTGTCCATATATTTGTGTTTATTACTTAAATAGATTATATATATATATATGTGGGTTGCATTCTATTGAAACCAGCCATAGATCTACATTGAATGAATGGTTAAACAAATTAGTGGATATTGCTTATTTTTTAATGCTTCATCCATAAATACAATGGCAAAATTATCCATATGCAGTAATTAATAAATGCAATGAATCAAGAATCCCGAAATTTTGGGGATCCACCGAACTATAATAATGCAAAATATCACAGCCACCTTATACAATGGAAGAAGACAATCAATTTGAATTATATTCATCGAAATTGCTCTGCATATTTTTTTTTCCGTGGATGCTATACTATTGAAAATTGATGGTGCGACAACGGGTATAGATTTGAAATATGATCATGAAGGCAAGTTGTATAATTCATAGTATGAGCATCGATTTTCGATTTCATATATTTTATGTGTTAAATTTTAATACTTTAAGCAAGGTTTTGAGTTTTTGGTATTATTTCGAATTAGTTTATGGAATGAGTGATAAAGTTGGTGCATATATAAATTGATGCATTATTTCATGATATTGTTACATTGAAATTTAATTGGTGTGATGCAGAACTAATTTTAGAGGGGATAAAAATTGTCCAGTTGTGCGTACACATTAGCGTTGCACAAAAGCTTGAAGTGGTTGCATCTGCATCTAATATTTTTTGTATGTATGTATAAATATATGGTTTTGTTGCATAATAATTTTCAATTGTTGCATGTCTAAATATTTTTTGTGCAAAATGTTGCATGAATATATAGTTTTATTGCATATTATTTTTTAGTTGTTGCATATTATTTTTCACTTGTTACATGTTCGAATTTTTATGCGCATTGATTTATAAACTATGCATAGATTAACTTTTCTTTTTATTTTATGTTTTGCAGCTAGAAGTAAATCAAGAAATGATCATCATATACATATCAGAGTGGACGAATTATGTGGTGATGACGACTTCGTGGATCTAGCGCCTGCAAATTAAAGTTACATACTAAAAGAGTACAGTAAACCCTAGTAGTGTATAAAAATCGATTATTATAATATTTTATGTCGTGTATTGTATGATACGAAATTATTGTGACCCAAATCAAAATGATATATATACTAATCATTTATTCAAACTGTTGAGTAAATCAGAATTTCTTTTACAAATAGTTGTTGCATATTTCATAGTTCTATTGCATAAATGTTTACACTTATTGCATAAATTAAGATTCGTTTTCTTCGGAGATGCACATAAAAGTCGAACAAATTGAACCCTGGTATGAAAAACTAAATCCTATGAGGGAAAACTAAACCCTAGAAAGAAAGGCGAAACCTTAGTTAAGAAATCGAACCCTAGTTAGGGAAAACTAAACCCTAGAAGTCAAAACTAAATCTTCATTGGGAAAACTTTGTTTAAAACGAATGATGTTTTGCTGATTAATTTATTAGTGTTCTAATATTATATTTTGATCTGTAATTTACATTTCTTAGGGTGTGTTTGGTAAGAAGATGAACCAAGATGAACCAAGATGAGAGAGATCATCTTGGTTCATTTCACTGTTTGGTAACCAACTAAAAGAAACTGGAGGGCCCGAGATGATACAAGGCCCGTTGATATTTCACTGTTTTCCGCATTGTTTAGTCATCTCACGTTTTTGGTCGGATGAGGTGAACTCATTAAAACAGTAACACAATACTTTCTCTCTCTTACCATTTTACCCTTATGTATTTATACGATTTTAAATATAATAATAATATAATAATAATAATAATAATAATATAATATAATAATAATAATAATAATAATAATAATAATATATAATAATAATAATAATAATAATAATAATAATAATAATAATAATGTAATAAAATAATAATAATAATAATAATAAATAAATAATAACAATAATAATAATAATAATAATAATAATAAATCAATAATAATAATAATAATAATGTAATAAAATAATAATAATAATAGTAATAGTAATAGTAATAATTATAATAATAGTAATAATAATAAATAATAATAATAATGTAATAAAATAATAATATTAATGTAATAAAATAATCATAATAATAAATAAATAATATCAATAATAGTAGTAATAATAATAATAGTAATAATAATAATATTAATAATTTAATAAAATAATAATAATAATAATAATAGTAATAGTAATAGTAACAATTATAATAATAGTAATAATAATAATAATAATAATAATAATTTAATAATAATATAGTAATAATTATAATAATACAAGAATAATAATAATAATAATAATATAATAATAATATAATAAATAAGAACAATAATAGTAATAATTATAATAATATCAAGAATAATAAAAATAATAACTCAACAATATAATAATAATAATAATAATAATAATAATAATAATAAATATAATAATAATAATAATAATAAATAATAACAATAATAGTAATAATAACAAGAATAATAAAAATAATAACTCAACAATATAATAATAATAATAATAATAATAATAATAATAATAATAATAATAATAATAATAATAATAATAATAAATAATAAAGGGTACTATTTAATCTCAACGATAAAAAGTGAAATCGGTAGGGGTATTTAATAAGGGTAAAATAGTCAATTTAAATTTTAATCTAGAGTTTTGCAATTTGTACCAAACACAATATGATATCATCCGGGTCTGAATTTTTTGCTACCAAATGGTGAGATGAATGATTCATCTTGACACTATTCATATGAGTCATCTTGAGATGAATCATCATTCTTCATCTTGAGATGATTACCAAACGCAGCCTTAGTGTTTAAAACGAATGATGGTACTTTAAAATGTAATATCACAAGCATTTGTTTGTGAGTTAAAAAGATGCATATGACATATTTGATAATGCAATATTTTAAATAAGAAATACATCAATATATATCGTAATAATCCTGATTTCTGACAATAATTTATTGATATGTATAAAATGCAATTGTTTAATATAATAATGTAACATTCTATATAAAAATGCAATTATTAATATAATAATGCAACACGAAAATGTTTCGTTGCATACAAATAAGTTCAAATGAAACGAAAATGTAACGCTCCGAATTTTACTTAACTAGTTTCGTTAAATAATCTCAATTGTTGAGTTATATTTATCAACTTCTAGTAATTAAATCCCTTGAGCAATCAACTTGAATTCTATTATATTTAGCTTTAAGTAAAATCGACTAAAGTGCTCGATTTATCATTTGAATAATTAATTCGATATTAGTCTCGATCATTCCGAGCTAAATAAAGATCGAATTGGAATAAGTTCGAGTAAGAACTGGTCATTGGTTGCTCGATTTTTAATTAATTGGGCCTAGGGAACGAAGGTTGATTATATTCGTTGATTATGAATTATAAAATAAATAAACAAAAACAAACATGATAAAAAAAACGGACGCAATTAAAGATTTGTGAAGCAAGTTATTTTAAGAAAACATGTGTCAAGCAAATCACGTGAAATAAGGAAGGGAACGGAAGGGAGCAGTTACATCATTTACCAAAAAGACATAATTACCTTAATTATTAAGTTAACAATCATTAATATGTCCAAAAATATTAAACTTTCCGAAACTTCCTGACCATTTGATCACACAAATCAAGGGCCGACAAAAAGTTTCTAGATTTCACATAACAATTAGTTTTCATACATATATATAGGGAGTGGTTCACATGAGAACCATGTTTATGGTAGAAACTAATCAAGTCCATCCATTTTTACTAATCTATGGCTATAGTTGATTAGCGAAAAATAATATTTTAATTTAATATTGCCGTTTTTTAGTGAGTTAGGGGATGTTTTTGTCTACTTTTATTTATCTCAGAATAACTACTACCCTATAATTATGTATTTTATTTTCAGTTACCATGATTCAAATGGCGTTGCATTTGTTTATCTTTTTAATCATCAAATCTCCACCATATTAGAAAATGCTTTATTCTTTTCCAGTTTCCCTCATTCATGAACCATGTGGATGGCGTCTACTTTTTCTTATGAGAATGAATTCTCTCGGCGATGGTGTATAGATTTTTTAATTATTTATTTACCAAATGTTAACTGATTCTAAAAAAAATAAAAGAAACATGAAAGTAATACTAAAAAAGCATAAAATAACTTAAAATAAGCATTCAATTAATACTTAAAAGCATGAATTTAACACTAAAAAAAGCATGAAATTAACTCTAGAAAAGCATAAATTTTTAAAAAAGAACCATTAAATCAATACTAAAAAAGCATGAATTTATAACTATAAAGGCATGAAGTTAACACTAAAAAAGCATGAGAAAAAAATTAAAAAAATATGAAATCAATATTATAGAAGCTTGAAATCGAAAATAGAAAAAACATGAAATCCATAATAAAAAAGAAGTTAAAGAAATCATGAAACTAAAACTAAAAAAGCATTAAATCAATACTAATAAAGCATGAAAAAAAACATAAAATTAATATTAAAAAAGCATGAAATTAATATTAAAAAAATAAAAATAAAAACTTAAAAAAAGCATAAAATCAATATTAAAAAAGCATGAAAACAACATTAAAAGGCATGAAATCAACATTGAATAATATTATTGCTTATTTTATTAAAAAAGCATATAAAAAAATATAAAATAAAATAATAAGATTCAAATTTTATTTGATGCCAATAGATTCACGATTTTGTTGGTCTAACTATTTGTTAATTTTCTAATTTTTGAGTTGGTTGGAAGAAAAATTTGAAAAAATTGTACAATAGAAGTGGGTGCCGTGAATTGTGGACGGATCCAACTATATATTTGCAAGAAAATGTCCATAATAGCCCGCTCTTAATAATATTAATAATACGAAATGGAATTAATTAAAGAAAAAACTAATTATCTATGCACCACACGATTTAAAAAAATTAAGGGTCAATATGGGTTCCTAGTTCTCATAATGTTAGTAGTTTTCATGTGAACCTCCCCCTATATATAAATTGGTTCATACGAGAACCTCATCTAAACTTAAGAACTAGAAACCAATCTACACTCTAAATTTAAATAGATCTAACGGTTTGGATTTTAAGTTTGAATAAGCATTATTTTCGGTGGTTACAATAATGGAGGGGCAATAAAGTAAAATTAAATTGATAAAATATTCAGCCTCCTTAAATCGTAGGAATCATAACTGCATGAAGATTTATAATTTATGATTTCTAAACATGTAAACCCATTTTCTGCACACGCTCGATTCTTTACCTTTCTCGAGACCTCGAGAAAAGGATCCGAACCAAAAAAAAATCAAGCAGCAGAACCACCGCCGCCGCCGGTAGAACCCCAAGAAGTTACCAACAACACACAGTAAACAGATTCCCTCGGCACCCCTATGATGTCTCTTTTAATGTGCCGCTGCTTTTCTTTTTTTTTTTTCTTTTTTTTTGGATTTGTACATGTTTAGTTCATTCTTTTAATTTCACTACCAATAAAACTAATAAACAAGTACACGAATTAAAGAAATAAACAAAGCATTTGAATGTTTAATAATGATTAATGAGTATGCAGTATATGGAGCATACATATAAGCGATACTCAAGAGTTTAAGCATTGACCAAATCATATTTAAGCATATAGTATTTGTTTTGTGATTACAAGTCTAGCGCTCATATATAAAAGTTTATTTAATGCTTAAACAGTTTATATATGATGCTTAAAAAGTTATAAAATTATGCTTTCATTACAATCATGCTTAGTTAGATATAAAATTATATTTTTCTACATTCCTGCTTAGTTAGATATGAAACTATGCTTTTTTACAGATGTTAACTTATTTTTCATGTATGCTTGGATTATAATCCTTTCATGTTTTTTTACATGTAAAGTTATGCTTTTTTTTTACAATTATACTTATTTATATATAAAATTGTATTTTTTACGAATGTTAAATTAATACTTATTATATATAAAATTATGCATTTTTACTTGTAGACGTTGAATAATATTATTGCTTATTTTACTATAAATGCATATAAAGGAATATTCGAATAATATAAGAGATTCAAGACTTTATTGAAGCTAGTAGATTCACGATTTTTTTGTTTGACTCATCTCTGTTCATTTTCTAATTTTTTAGTTAGTTGGAAGAAAAATTAAAAAAAAATTACATAATAGAAAGTGGGTGGCGTGAATTGTGGACGGATTCAACTGTATATTTGCAAAAAGCTACCCATAATACCCCGCTTTTTTAAATTAATAATAAGAAATGGAATTAGTTAAGATAAAAAAACTGATTATTTACACACCGCACGATTTTGAAAGAAAGATTAAGGGCTAGGATTGGTTCCTAATTATCAACATTAATAGTGATACCCATAAGATCCCAGAGTAATGCTCCCCTACCCACCGTAGGCATGCTTAATATGCCCACGGATGAGGTGGCGACATTATATTTAAGGAAAAAATTAATTAGTATACCTTATAATAATAAACCCTACCAAAAAAAACTAAACCCTAACAAAAAAACTGAACTCCAAAAGAAAAAAATCATTGACGTGGTACTGCCACGTCAGCCGTGGACACATTAAGCGTGCCCACGGTGGGTAGGGGATCATTTATCTAAGATCCCACCCTATATAAAATAAAAAGACATTCAACAAATGATAAAGACCGCTTATTTCCATTTCTAGGAAGAAATCCTTCGAAGGCTTTATGGTCTAGTTTGGATGAAAAATAAATCCTTACAAACTTAGGGATGTTTACCAATATCTAATCATTAGAGACACAAAAAATAAAAATAAAAAAATCAAATGATACAACATGTGTTTTTATTTCTATGAAAGAAATCTTTCGAAGGATTTCTTCTGTTGTTATGATTAAACATAGACCCTTTGTAGGAGATATAGTCCGGTCGAAATGTTTAAACCGTTTAATTATAATTTAAAGTGCAAAAATCAGAAAATCACTTTACCAAATCAAATCCGAACAAAGCATTAACCTTCAATTGTAGTAACATTTTACTAACAAATTGAACGGAGTGCAATGCATTAAAGAGAATCTGCATATCGAAGAAGAAACTTCTGAAAGGGAAGGAAGAATAGCAAGCATGAACGAAATTTGTAAGTGCAGAAAAGTATATCTTATTAAACTAGCGAGCTGCGAATTTAATACTTGATAGCAGTCGCTGCAATTTTTCAATCCCAAAAATCGTGCAAGTTCTTCAGTCAATCTAGGGATTATTATTAAGCATATGCATACAAACACATACCAAATCGTTTAAAGCATAAGTACACGGTCTCAAACGCAATCAAGACCTTCATGAAGGAAATGTACTTCAATTTTATTTAACTTTTGTGGACAGTGTACTTATGCTTTAAGATTTGGATCGAATGATGGCTGTTTGGATGAACTGACATTAGTGAATTATATGAGCATTATAATAAAATCATATATATATATAAACTTTGCAGCACACACATACAAAAATCAAGCTATAGAAACAAGAATAATCATGAAACGCAGACATATACAGAAAAAAAAAAATCTTTAATCAATAATTTAATTCTAAACATATACAAGAAAAATACACTGGCCCTCTGATTTTTCAAGGCCAAAATACAAAAGAATAAGAATAAAAAAAAATGGAAACCAATTAATAATTAATATGGTTCAATTAATCTACAAAAAAAAAAAAGGTGCATATGTGAACTAGAAATCATTGATTGACATGAAGCAGAAAGGAAATGAGAAAGAGGCCTAAAGTGCAACCAGATATTGTGATGCCAAGAGTGGAAGCAATCACACCCACAATCTCAAGAAATTCAGCCATTATTTCTTGATTAATATCTCTTTTACTTTTGAAATTTTCAAAAGAAGCATAATTCCATCCATGCTCAGCTACACAGCATCTCTCTAGCCTCTCCTTCTTCCTCACTTCCTCCACTCTCACCTTCAGTAGGTGTAGATTCGCATCAACAATATTGCTAGATCTCCCTAAGAACAAAAAACAAAAAATGAAATAAAATCAAGAATACTTCAAGATTTCAAAAAAATAAAAAATAAAAAATAAAAAAAATTGTGTGAGGTAAATGGTTAATTATTATTATACCTTCATGATCTCTAGGGATTTGAGCTTTGATTAGAAGGGAGTGAGAAAACCTGGGTTTCTTGCATGTGAGGATTGGAGTGCATAGTTTTGGAGAAATTAAGGAAGCCATGATTTTCTTTGTTGTTGTTGTTGTTGCAGGTAGAATAGAATATATATATATATATATGGTGTAGGGTTGAGATTAGAGAGAGTTAAAAACTTATTACTCCGTACTATATAGTATATAGTTGGAGGCTTCGTTTGACTAGGTTCTATTTGTGACTTTGGGATAATATTTAATTAAACGACACCGTATACTTTATGTTCCTTCTTTCTTTTCCTCTCTATTGTTTCATTTTTTTTCTTCTTTTCTAGTTAATTTTGGCGTCCATATTTTATCTGATTGATTGATTGATTAAGAAAGAGTAACAATATTAATGTGTCCGTGGCAAATGTGATAATCAATTTTTTATTTAGGGTTTAATATTTTTTAGCAGAGTTTACTTTTATAAGTTATATTAGTAATAATTCAATTTCCTTAAATATACTACCGTCATGTCAACCATGAAAACATTATATACTCACCGTAGTTAGGGGAGCATTCTGCGACGAAAGAGGGCGAACTTTTTTCTTGTTTCAGTTCATTTTTCGAGTAAATTAAATATGAATATAATGTATTACAACTTTATTGAGATGCTTGATTACGAAACCCTAATCTCAATATATCCCGATGGAAAATCTTGAATCTCATAACAATATGTATTTAGTTTGCTGAGAAATGCTCCCCCACCCCTCGGTGGACATACTTAATGTGTCCATCGGTAATGTAGCAATGTTACATCTGTAATTTTTCCTTTTAGGATTTAGTTTTTTATGCTAGTATTTAATTTTTTTTATAGTAGGGTTTAATTATTTTTGGTAAGGTTTTTATTAACTTCCTTATATATTCCAATGACACATCATCCGTGGGCACATTAAACATATCCACGGTGAGCATTGGAGCATTACTTAGTTTGCTTTAGTGCATTCCTAATTTTTTTAGAAGGGTACAAATTAATTAATTTAATAATATATCTTCTAAAAGATAAATTGCAATTTGAGGGTGTGATATGAGGTGGACGGCTGTACGAGCAGAACCAACGTGGTAAATGCATGCACTTTGAATAAATTCTTTTTTTATATTTAATACTAATAAAATTGAAAAGGATATAATTTGGAATTTTGCTGATGGATTTATTGGGAAAAAGTTTCTTGGTAGAGTAGTTGTTACGACTGATCACGAGCTTCTTAATTATTACCGAATTTTAATTAATTAATTAATTAATCTGGATTTCACATGCCTCAAGCAGGAACAACTGTTAATCAATTGACTTAATATTTAACTTAGAATCAGAAAATGCCATAATAAGGAAAGTACTAAAGCTCGTTTCATATCATGCTTCGCCTTATTTGTAGTAATTAATATATATTGAGACAATAATTCTACATAATAAGATATACACGCGTGAACAAATAAATAAATTTGTTACAACAATGGTTTTCCACATAAATCAAAATATTAAAATCCAAATAGAGCTTGTAATTGAGATTTTCTCTAGTGCATAACGCTAACGCATTAAATCTTGAAAATCATCAATGTAAAATAGACATATATTCCAAGGTCTATATATATATATATATATTGCATGCATCATCACAACTTATGAATAGTTATTCAAACGATCCCTTTTTTTTCCGAAAAAGGTCATTAATTAATTGTCTACTAGTTTCTATTTTATTTTTTTGGAAAAAGATTATACTACCTCCATCCCATATAGTAAGTCCACTTTGCTTTATTGACTTTTCCGGCACGCGTTTCCACCGAAACCTAGTACGGGTTTTAAAATATAATTTTGTAGTATCGTTTTTTTTACGGGATACTATGAGTGGACTTACTATATGGGATGAAGGTAGTATTTGACTAAGTAACTAAATTATTTTGTAGTTATGTAATGGTTAATAATAATGTTGTTTCTGTAAAATGATTATGTCCCCACACCAGCTATTCTACATTTGCATTTCCTCGAGATTATTTCTAATTCAAACTAATCAATTAATGAATATGTTTATAAGAATTCATATGGAATCTAAATAATACTACTATAATATAGAATAATTATATATATTAATTTTTCATAACAAGTTATAAAATGAGCCCCAAAACAAAAATTTTAAAAACCCGAAGTACAAGTAACGTCAAAGCCATAATATAATGGTTGGCGATAAATTAAAATATGACAGATAATATCATGACTTTTGTTCTTCTCTTCATTAATAATTATCAATTAGTAAAACAAATAAAATTTGGGAAAATCAAATCCCGCGAAATAAGTAACGTTGTCGGGCTTGATGGAATTACCTCTAACTTTGCCAAAAGGCAAAGCTATTGTATTTAATTAAATTCCATTTACATAAATTAATTAATATATGTGATTAAGGATAATTAAATAAAAAAAATGTCTGCAAAAAGAGTCCAAACAAGTGTTCAAGAAATGGAAAAACCTAAGTTTAATTAAGTGGTCAATGGCTTATAGTTGGAAGCAAATACAACTTTGAAAACGCGTTCACATTTTCCTAATATTTTATTTCCCAAATTTATTGTCTTTTTCCTATTTTGACGAATTCTTCCTTCCGAGCGGTGGTTGCACCAATGCTACAACACAAAAGCCAATCATTAAAATATATATATATATATCCATTTAATTTTTAGAGGAATAATCCCCTACGATGATGTGGCGGTAAAGGATTTAAGGAAAATTATAATTAATATACCTTATAAAACTAAACCCTATAAAAAATAAACTAAACCCTAACGAGAAATATTATTGACGTGGCACTGCCACGTCACCCGTGAGCATATTAAGTGTGCCCACGGTGGGTAGAGGAGTATTTCTATTAATTTTTAAGTAGTATTTATATTTTTACAAATGAATATCAAGTTTATTAAAATTTAGAATAAAAAGTAGTATTTAGTTAGACTTTATATTTTTGTTAAGTAGTATAAACACTACAACAAAATGCTCAAATAGTGACACAATTTTAAAGGAATTGTGACACTTATAAATGTCACTAAAAAAAATTGTGACACTTTATGGTTGAGCGACTAATATGCGTGTCACAAAAACAAAACATGTCACTAAATTTAGTGACATTTGAAGGTGTAACTAACTTTGTGACATATAAAAGTGTAGTTATATTTGTGACATGTGAAAGTGTAGCTGTTTTTTTGACAATTTATTTATAATTATTGCTTAAAAAAATATTTTATTAATAATAAAATTATATATATATATATATATATATATTCCCATGTGTGTGTGTGCGTGTGTATATGTCCATGTGTGTGTGCATGTGTATATGTATATACTATATAGATTATAATATGTATATGAATGTATGTATGCGTGTAGCGTGTGTTTTCTTCTTCAATTTTCAATTGATTACTCCAATTTTCACATGGAGGAATTAGTTTTTGTCATTGTTTCATGATCCTTCTCATATAATGCATGTTTTTTTCTTATATTTTTTCGATGTGGGACAATTCTTATTTATATAGTTGTTTGTGTCATAGAGAGATTGTGACACCTACGTGTGTAACAAAAATATTTTGTGACATTTTAAGGTGTAGCAAAATTTAGTGACATGTATAGATGTCACAAAATTTGTTACATTTTTAGATGTAACTAATTTACTTACATTTTTATGTGTCACAAAATATTATAGATGCATGTATGGATGTAACTAAATTTTGCTACACTAAAGGTGTAGCAAATTTTGTGACACCCACTCATGATGTCACTAAAATTGTGTCACTATTAGATATTTTTGTTGTAGTGAAATAGGGATATCGCCTGTAATTTGTAAGTAAATTTTCACAATATAGTCGGTAAAGAAAATTTTCCACAAATTTTCCTCTCTTTATTTGGCATATGCTCAAATTCAGTTTTTCTACAAATTTATCTCCTTTTTAGCAAAATTAAGATGAATATTGGATGGCTACATAGTCAAAATTCTTAATTATAGAACTTAGGAGGCATGATGCATTTTCATGTTTATTGCATTTTGCAATGAGTACATGATTGAAAATAATTACAGAATTAAAACCGTAATGCAAATAAATATAGACGGAAATGTTAAAGTATACGAATACAATCGTAGAGAGGAAAATAAGGTCGTATTTCAGCTTAAAGATTATTTCAAAGCTTCGGTGTTAATATACATGCTAATTTAAACTCATTAACATTAATTAATTACATAAAATACTTAACGATCTAATGTGCTACTACCTCCGTCCTTTTCAAGTTGTTACATTTTTTTCAGCAATTTTTTTAAGCGTTTTCGAGCATCTTGATGATGAGTTTTAAAATAACTTTTTAAGGAATTTTTTCTTTACGGGATATTACAAGTGTTATAGTATCCCGTAAAAGACAAAATTCTTTAAAAATTCATTTTAAATCTCATCATCAAGACGGTCGAAAACGCTTGAAAAATTGTTAAAAAAAATATAACAATTTAAAAATGACAGAGGTAGTATAATAATATGTAAGATACTCCCTCCATCCCCCAATAAGTGTCCGAATCCCTTCAAATTTTTGTCCCCAAATAAATATCCTATCACAATTTTCTAAATAAAAATTAGCTTAAACTACCACTTTTACCCCCCATAATCATCACATTTTCTACCTTTTTCAGTTTTCTATATACAATCATTATGAATAAATTATGTAATTTCATATAGTTTCTTAGTTTGTGTGGGGTGGTGGCTTGGGACACTTATTAGGGGACAGATGGAGTAGTTATTAAGCTCATGACTTTTGATTTTTGCCCCTGTAATTTAGAATTAATATATGCTACTGTATAATATTATTTTCTTGACTTTCTTACGTTATAAGGTGGCGAAAGTTCCATGCTAGGCTGTGGCTGAGGCCGCCCGTGGGGGTTATTGCATCGACCCATAAGATTGCGACACGTGGTAGGGTGTAGTTCGTTAATTGTGATTAATTAACTTTAATAGACAATAGTACCTTTGAAAAATTCATCGAGACGAAATTCAAACAACGAGTTGACTTTTGGACATTGCAGCCTTGAGGCGAAATTGCTCTTCAATATTGGAGGATAAATTTTAATACTATTTGATAACAAAAGGTTATAAACTATACTAAGTTAGTTGATACGTAAGGTAATGAAATCTACACACACACACACACATATATATATATATATCATCCCAATCCTATATGGAATTATCTTAATTTTTGTTATTATTATTATTATTTGAATTCTTATGACTTTGTGTTATTAGTACATAATAATTTGAGGTAATCTAATTAATTCGTATAAGAACTTTTGAAAATTTATAAGAGATAACTAAAGTATATCTCTAACGTTCATTACCAATTTAAATATATCCCTAATATTATTATCAAATATTAAAATTATTATTATTATTATTATTATTATTATTATTATTATTATTATTATTATTTATTTATTTTTATTATTATTTTTTATCTCATGTTTGAAAGCCTCAACTCTAAATTTATTTTCAATAGAAACGTTACTTAATGTGTCCATCGGTGATGTGACAATGCTATGTTGACAATTTTTCTAGTTAGGGTTTAGTTTATTTTAGTAGGGTTTTTTTTTTTTTTTCATTAGTTTCTTTATTTATACAATTGTCACGTCATATTTGGCTACATTAAACGTGGCCATAGTGGACATTGCAACATTCCTCTTATTGTAAGATACTAAACTATTATCACAAGATGAAACACGATAAATAATGTAAAAGTCTAGAAAAAACTACTAATGCACAAGTTAATTAAACCTGATACTACAACACATCATTATTGTGACTAAAATTGTTATTTGAAATTGGATATTAGTTCAAAAAAAATCGTGTAGTAACGAAAAAATTGACAAATTGTCGTGGAGATTAATATCTAAAATAATTAAAGTCTAATTCATCATTGTTTAATAAAATAGTTATGTACAAAAACATTTGAAGGTTTCTCCTATAACAAGGATAATTTGCACAGTCTTCATCGTTCTTTCCGCAAACATTCAAAGAACCAAATCCCAAATACGTATGTTATATTCAATTCGGCAAACACTTTAAAAACAAAAATTAAAAAGATTGGCCAACATTATTATATTCTTCAACGACAGCTTGTCAACGATTCGGGGGACATAAAGGGCATTAATTAATATTATTGCAATTTTGGGAGCTTTATTAATAATTATATATATATTTAAACTAAATCACATATCGAGCATAATCCCGAGCTGAATATCATGGTGTTTAAGTAAGCTTCACTAAACGAACTTTTATCGAGTCAGAGTCTCGACTCGAATAGCTCACGTATAACTTAGATCGTGTACCACTCTAGGTGTATCTACATACAAATTACTCCACATGTCTACAAAAATTGCGATTACTTTTCTTCTTCTTTTTGACATATATACCACACATTATTTATATTTTATCATCATTATGTATCAATATTTACTAAAAAATCACACATAGTCCACAATTTCACTCACACCATTTCCCTTTATTTTGTAAACAAGTCAAACATGGTGCACTTTTTTTTTCCGGTATAAAAATATCTGCCAACATTGTATTAAAACTCGTGCCGAAACAACAAATTAGTATCTTTCTTGTAACACTCTTAAAGCATGTCGGGCCGGGCCTTATAATAATATAATGAGAAATCAATGAGCCCAAAACTAATACGTAGTAATTAAAAAGAATTCGTCCAAGGAATGTGCATAGAGGGGTCTAATTAAATGGGTTGGGTAGGATTTTCGTTCCATTTTTGTTGGGAAGCAAAAATCAATTTCACCTTCCATCCGAAAGAACAGTTTGGATATCCAAATTATCTGATTTATAAAAATTATATATAGATATTTTTCTTGTGAGTTGTGAAATCACAAGTTTTCACTTTTCAAACTTTAAGACTGTTGATGTATCTTTAATTCAGCGACACACATTCCAAATGTATACTTTAATTATTGTTCAAATATAATTTTATAAATCTTCGTTGACAAATTACTTATAAATATTATTTTTTTATAATAACAAATTATTTATATATCATTAAATTAGAACATAATTGCTCATATCGATAAGATTAATGCCACTTCGAGCGAATACGGACTCCTTTGAGTAAAACTCGTTTTTCTTATTTCTTAATAATGATATCAATTTATAAATAATAAACCCCTAAAAAGAAGTAGAATCCTAAACAAGGTAAATATCCTATAGAATCAAACTAAATAACTAAACATATCTATATACTAATAAATAAACATTAATCCTATAATTAATGGACGTATCAAGTTCCCTATGAATTTACATAAGTGTGAATACTCATAACTAGTCATTCTCATAAGATAAATTAAAATGTCTTTTTTGGCCATCAAAAAATAAATAGTCTAATTCTAGTCATTTTTAACATGTAATGATACTTATATCCTTAATGATATTCATTAATTTAATAAAAAAAATAAAATAAATAAAAAATCTAAAACTCAAAACCTAATCAGCCCCCATCTTCCCCGTTCCTCACTTTCTCTCCTTCCCTAACTTTTTATGGAATTGGAAACAAAGCAGGTGCAGCCACCCTTCCTCGCTGCCGCCGCCCTCCCATTCTCACCCCATACCACTAGCGGTAGCCGTCACCCCCCATTTTCATTCCCTTCTCTATCTCTATATCTCTCTCTCTCTTCAAATTTTAAAATTCGTTGCCTTCACCTTCCTCCAGACGCCACTTCCCTTCTGTGAAGCTTTGGTCGGATCGCACCGCCGCCACCGCCGCTCGTCGGCGCCGCTGCAACGAGCAAAAATGATCGTGAAGTCTGGTCGTGCACACGAACACGAAGAAAACAAGTGTGTTCGTGCACGAGTGAAATGAGGGTGCGAGCAGGGGCGGCGACAGAGATGATGCTCACGACAGCGGTAATTGCTGCGGCGGCAATTACAGCGGCTGCAGCGGTAGAATAAACATGGCCATGAGCGAGAGAGAGAGAGAGAGAAGAGAGGAGTAAAAATGAGTGCACTAGCAGAGATCTAGAGAGAGAAAGAGCACCGGTGAGGAGACTGAATAGCGGCGGCGACTCGCCGTCGGACTACCTCTGGACTGGTGTTTCTTCTCCGGCGATTAGGCGGTGGTGATAGGAAGTTGGCAGCGGCAGTTTCAGGGAGAGGGTGAAGAGGATTTGTGCAACTCTCGTACTTTTCTTTTTTACCTTTTCCAATTTTTTTTTTTCTTAAAGAGTAGTAAGGGTATAATTGGTACATTAGGTGTGAAATGGCTAGTATTAGACCATTGTATTATTCATGGCTAAAATTAACTTTTCTTTTATCATTTTGACTATTTTAGGGTTTGTTTCTTTACATAAAGTGTAAGAAATACATATCTCTAATTTAATAAATTTAATTACTATTAAAGACTTTAAAATAATATTATAAACTACTTAAAATAAAATCACTACTCGGCCCGCTTGATGCCCAATTGAGCCGGATTTAAGTACTCAAAGCATGCCCAAATATCCGAACTCATTTAGACACCCTTAAATGTGCACAATTGCTCAAATTCCAATTGGAGGGTTGAAATGTTTTATAAAATTCGAAAGAAAAGTTCCCATTAATCTTGCCACCCTTGGAAGCTAAAATTAAAATTATAGAAGACGAACAAACTGGAAAGAAAGTGCAGTATGATTAGGGTTAAATGAATCTGCAACATGATTTTAAATATATTTACAACTCTTGCATGAAAACAGAACAAACTGCCGTACTTTGTTAGAGACCATACAAATATTTCACTAAATCCCTTGCAGTTAAATCAAGAGTATATATACCACCCCATGCATACCATGAAACACAATTGCCTCGAAACGAGCCAAGCTCGACCTCGACCTCGATCTCGACTCCAATGATCATGGTACTTGGACGATATGTGCTCGTGAAGGATCTCGTGTTAAGTCATTTTCTTCATCAAATGTAGAAATAGGGAAAATGGGATGATCCTAACAAAATGTCAAAAAAAAAAAAGTAACAAGGAGTTGATACATATATTTAAGGGAATTTCAAGTGATAATTAAGCAACAATATCAAACTTAATTTAATAATGAAGCAAGAATCTGTGATTAATTATCTTTGTACCTGTCGGTTTCGCCTTCGCTGTATAGCAGATAATGCTTTGAACATAATGTAGATAGGCAAGAAAACTCCAATTGTTCGCAGAGTCAGTAGCTGTAATAGGAGAATTTTGATGTATTGCTCGGAGCTTATTCTAAAGAAAAGCGTTAATCAAGGTGGGAAGGAACTTTACCATCACTACAGAAATGGAGTATTCACCAGCACCGTAAACGACGAATGGTAGGGTATGTCGTAATACCACAAGAACCACAAACTGCAGTAGAGATCAAGCACAAATATGAAAAGGTTAGTTATATCATAGATTCTGTATTACTTTCAATGCATAGATTATGTTTAGTTACAATCCTGGGAAAATTTGTCATGGTTTGAATCATGAATTATCTAAATTCCCTACTTAAGCTTACTATCAAGATTCGAGGGGTCCACATGCAGTTCTTATTACTTATTTCTTAAGAAAAATGCCATCGATGAGTATACATGCAGTTCAAGAATGATGAATATAGGGGAGAGAGAGGGAGGGAGATACAATCATGGCAACTATACGGCAGCATGTGACGCTTCTTGAAGTGGGTACTGGATATTCATCTACGTCCGTATCCAAGAAGTTGTCATTGTTAGAGTCCATGGATACGAATTGAAGATTTTGGAGGTCCCTTCTAGATATCTCCCAATTTCCCCTGAGATATTACATTGAGCAATAAGAAAAACAAAACTGCAGAAATATAGAAGATAAATAAAAATTAAAAAAAAAAATACCTGAAGTTCATCGGGATCCCACCGTAATGAAAAAGAGGTGGCGGTGCCGTATAACCTGGCTTGAAAAGCTGCAACCTTATGTTAAACATAGAATGATACAAACAGTAGGTAGTATGTGATTCTGTGTGTGTGTGTTTTATTAATAAAAAAAATGCAAATATCAGTTTCTTGAACATAATTAAACTGAAAACTGCTTTGACAGAGAGCAGATGTTATTCTTGTAAGCAATCGAGCCTCGGAGTAGTTATTACATTTTCGAATGAAGTATTCCGGGATCGACTATAAGTAAGGTTTAAGCTAAGAAGCGAACCTGTTGGCAAATCTCACAAGTAGTATCGCCTTTCTCGTTGCACCATCTCTGAACACACTTACGGTGAGCATACTACAAAAGCAGAAAACACGAAGACTAATTTCAGTGCGCCACAAAATTAATCTCTCACCATCCACATGAATGCAAGATTGCAGTAATTTCAAGTGTACTTGATCTTACATATCCTATATAAGTGCTTAGTACATCAATTTAGTTCATATTACGAACTTGCACGATTCTGTCCAGAAATTGCTTTCTACGAGTAAAAATGTATGATAAACTGGTAGTTTAACTTATCTTTTTCGAATGATGGTCAATTCTAGTATGTTTCTCATGCATAAACGAGGTCTGTTTTGTGGAATCATACTCAGTAAAATACAGTTGTGATTAATCATGTCAAAGATTTATGACATATATTATCAGCCTAAATTAACAAACTACGCATTAATCTCAGTCACAAACACTATATACAATCAGATTCAACTGTTTAAGACAATTATTCATGCCATTCATCATATCAAAACTTATATTTTCCTCGAAGCCAGCAAAATGACAATGATTTGTCGAGTTAAACTCCAACTTCGCAGATTTCTAGTTTCCCTCATGCAACTAACTACAAGTCAATGAATTCATGAAACTAACCTTCAAGCTACCACGACAAGAACATGGCACCTCCATGTTCGACTCTTCATCCTCATCATGACAAATCCTACACTCCCCCAATTCTTTTGGTGATGAACCTAAATTAACATCCATCCTATGGAAAGAAATGCTAGTCGTCACGCACTCAGGGACGGATGGTGAGGATTGCTGCAACCGGATTTTACTCCGGATAGCAGTTTCGAGGGTAGATTCAGTCAGAAGCTGATCCACAAGCAACACAAAATGATCCCTCATCCTTCAACCTATACAACCTCCATCCCAAAACCTTTTAAAATGAACAATTACGTGCCCCGACCAACTCAAATCAAGTTATCCTGCAAATTAGCGTCTCAATTCAGCAACACACAAAGAATGCCAAGCTTTGCTAGTGAAAAATGTATAATGAATTCAAGAGTTCAAAATTTTTGACAAAGGGCAAAAACATAAGGGAAAGGCTCCATAAAGAATAGCCACATTAAGAAAGATAAATCCAATCAGTCAATCACTAAAAGAGGGGAAATTTTCTGCAAATTGAAGGAACAACCAGTGGATTAATTCACATAATTTTGGGACAATGTAACATGGAACTGCAAAAGGAAACAATTATTGAGGAATCAAAAGCACAATAATTTCCATGAAACTCGAAATAGGCAAGCAAGGAGATATCTGAATCATACTATAAAGGCCCACGATAGGATAAAGGTGAAAAAATAAAAAAAAGGAGCCATTGAAATGAACTGGGAAAGGGAAAGCTGCAATCCATAAGAACAACAAAATTTATGGTGGAGAAGGAAAATAAAAATGCAATAGAACTAATTATAGGTAACATAGAAAAAAAAGTAATTGAGCTAAGTAAACTCAACCTCTTGAAGAAAAAGCAGCAAATAAGCAAGAAATCCTCAAAACGCAGCGATAAAATATATACAGAAACAAAAGGGCATTAAAAAAAAAAAGTAACCTTTTCTGCAATTCTTGGGAAAGATTGAAGGGGGGATAAGAATGAAGGGAAAACTCGAAGAAGAAGACAGGAAAACTTACGAGAAAGGTGATGGGATTTCCTAGAGATGAAGAAAAATGTTTGAAGAAAACTTAAAATTCATAATTCCTTTGTGAAGTTATGAATGATTATAGATAGTTTAATGGAATGGAATGAAGGCAGAGGTTGAGTGTCGTCAATTCATAACTGCTGAAAATCCATGGCAGTAAAGCTTAAACCTCGAGCCAACTCCTTATGTCACACATTCATATATATATATTATTAATTAATTTATTTATAAACACAGACACACACTATTTCTCTACCTCTCTCACATACGCAGGTGCGTCAGCTTTTCCTCTCCCATCTTCTCCACGCCGAAAAGTGGAGAGAGAGAAAGAGAGAGAGAGAGTAACCGCAAAGCAGGGGAAGAATTGGCATTTTTCAGGTTTTGGGCACATAAAAGAAAACATTATTATAATAATTAATTAATGAAATGTCAATCATTAATTATTATTATTTTTAACAAAAAATCCCTTTTCTTTTGGGAAAAATCGGAAATTCGATGTGTTATGCGATTTTTTTGTTTTTTTTACGAGTTTACAAATCAAAAACCTTTGTAAATCTTAACAAAAAATGATTTTTAATGAGTAAAAACAAAAGTTATTTATTTTATTTTTTTTGCAATTTATTCTTTTTTATATGAATAATTTACAATTTAATTGTCAATTTTTTTATTATATTTCAATTCATACGAAATATTAGCAATTAGATGTTTGAACATACAACAAAACGCATCTCAGTTGATAAGACGCTTTCTCCTCCAATCGAGAGGTCGGGATTCGAGTTACCTTAGGAGGGAGTAGAGAACCATTATTGATTATCTATTTAAATAAAATAAAAAAATCTGATGTTTGAACAACCTAATTATCATCTCATTCATGAGTAAATAGCTCCCTTAATTACCAATAACTTATTCCCGAGTGAGATGATTTAATTTATTTATTGCTACATCTTATGGAAGTGACACGTATATGCATCATGAAAATTTTGAGGGGATTTAAGGTAACAACACGAATTAAATCAAATTAGTGCAATTTACTATTTAGTTCGTCCTTATTAGGCTATTATTAATAAAATGTCACTCCACACAAATAGAAATAATTATCCTATTCAAGAATAACCAATCCCATACTGAAAACTGCATATTCTTGTATAAAATCAGACATTTCAATCCACAAATGTATCTCACATCTCCAACATTTTCGAGAGGTGTAGCAACTAAATTAGGAACACTTAGTAAATATTAAATTGTAATTATTCATGGGAGCAAATTTGGACCAATGAAATCGCGACAGGCACCCCATATAATATTGCAATGAACAGAATCTTTCTATAGATTTCATGCTTCAGCAAAACTGGAAAAACGTTAGCTTTCAAACGTTGATTTAGTATCAAAAATGGAAAATAACGACTTTAAAAAAATAGTAGTAATAAAAAAAGAAAGAATGACAGCCATTTTCACGACATTACCGAACAAAGGCATGGAAGCTATTAAGATGCGACAAGTCGATAAATATATTATTTTACTTTTTTATATATAGTATTTCTAAATTTTGGAGAAATCACGTACTTTTTATTCATTAATTTTTAATATTTTGAACCCTCTTTCTTTTTGTATCGTAATTGAATTTGTGTGCCTATATATAATCATTATTTCCTTACAGTTTTGTTTGTGTGTGAAATAAAGATACACGAAAAAACCCAATTTAAAATAAAAGGCCATATTAGATTTGGAAGTTCTAATACTATTGGACATACTAGTATAAAAAAAGGGATCCTAGGAAGACTGAAAAAAAGAATGTAGGTTTACCGTCTACCTAGGTAAATGCATTTGATTTAAAAAAATGAAATATTGAATTAAAAAAAGCTACTCACATTTCGAGGATACTTAATTTAAAATAAAAAAAAAGTTTAACGAATTGCAGGTTATGTAAATTAAACGATTACCATTCGTGGAAATGAGTAGTATATATGAGACAAGATAAATCCGAGCATGAAAATGAGTACTATAGAGATTCATAAAAACTATATATTTTGTAAATAAAGAAAATTTATGAAACAAAAAATTGTCGAAAACAATCTAATAATATAATGAAGTAACATAAATTGTTTTCTTGTTGTTGGCCGATATTCAATCTTATACTCCCTCCGTTTTTTTCGAAATGGCCTAGTTGTTTTTTGCACAAATATTAAGGAAATAAATATTAGAGGTTAAAGGGTACCCATTATAGAATCATTAGTGTAGATTAAAGTTGTTAATTGATTGTTTCTTTTATTCATGTAATTTTTATTATTTTGTAATCTTTTTTCTTTTATTCGAAGTGGCCATGTTATTTTTTATTCCAGTATTTTTTTATTTATTTTTTTAAATTTTTGTGGCCTTTCATTTTTGAAAAGAAAAGCAGAAACGTTTAATCAGCAAGAAAAGGATAGAAAAAGTAATCTAGATTGATAAGTTGAAGTGGAAATGAGAGAGATGGAGATTAATTGGGCCATTTAATTAGGGTTTAGTTAGATTAATTGGGTTTAGTCTTACACACATGTGGGTAAGTTGGCCTAAAAAAGGAAATAGGTCACTTGAAAAAAAACACTCCAATATAACAACTAGGCCACTTGAAAAAAAATAGAGGGAGTACCACATAATTTAGTGATTTTTTTTTTTTGGTCGTTACATATTTAAGTGTTTGTTTGGTTCAAATTGGGTAACGGAAAGGGAATGAAATTAAGTTAAGTAAGAGAATAGTAATAATAATGGTTACTTTTATTGAGTGTTTGGTTCAATAGTAGAAAGTGGGTCATTTATGAGAGGAATTCCCTTTCTCATTTATGAGAGGAATTCCCTTATTGAATGTAATGGATTAGGTTACCTCCAATTAAGAAAAATGAATAACCTATTACTCCAACCAAACAAAATGTAATGAAATCAATTACTCGATTCCCTTTCCATTAGGGGCGTATCGAAATGTGGCCAAGGGAGGGCAATTGACCCCCTTGTATTTTGGCATTAATTTTTAATTATTCTCCTATTATTATTGTTATACTTAAATATATCTAAAATACATATAGAAAAAATAAAATGACAAAATACAAATGATAATTTGGTAGTATATATTGAAAATGATATATTTAATTGTGTTCTTGATAACACTAAAATAGAAAGTGTCTGTTTTTCGTGGACATACAAGAAAATTGGATCAGTTTTTTGTGGATGGAGATAGTATAATTTTTTACTCTCCTTACTTAAAATCCTGCATCCGCCACTGCTTTCCATTCCAAAAAAAAACTTGAACCAAACATGAGCTTAGTGTTGTTGAATCTTAGAAGTAACACAAAAAAATGTGTGAGACCAATTTAATGAGTCAAGATTCGTAAGTCTATGTTCATGTTCGAATCTATATAGCATATTGTTAATTTATTGGTAAATGGTATATCTGGATTAAAATATAAATACAATATTATGTTAGATTTATTTAACAATTATGCGCAAATACATATTTAATATATAAGCTACTGTAGTAGTATGAATGTATATAATTCATGTGATATTTAATATTTGACCGAGGACCAAATAATAAATATAAATGGTCTGTCCCCCAAGAAATGTTAAGGTGTTTCTCTTCTCCGTCCGAAAACATACACTACAGACAAAAAGAGAAGAACGAATTCTTGAAAGACCAAAAACCAGTTTCCAATCTTCAAGTTAGTATTTCCGCTCTCTAGTTTCTCGAATTATCATTATAGAGTAATTGAAGAATCTAGGATTTAGAATTTAATGTAGATATGCCCTAGATTAAGAGAATTAGATTTCTACATATAATGCTTCTGTCTATACTCTCGCACAAGATTTCAGAAATCATCTAGAGACATCCTGCATCGAATAACTAGGTATTCTGGCAAAATGCATACAAATGAGAAGTAGTAATTATTAGTAAGCCTATTATGCCACCGTAGTGTAACGAACTCCAACCCCATATACCGGGGGCGCTACATCATCTATTTGCTTCCACAAACAAAAAAGCCATGTTGAATAGAAAATAGTCAAATTATATTCTTCATTTTAAAATGGTTATGTCTGCATTAACAGTCTCATAATTCATCTCTTCATTATACTGTTTTTTGTGAATTAGATATTCTTTATTCAATTACATACAACTTGATATAGTACTATTTCATATGTTACGTATTAAGAGATGGCATGAATTGTCACATGCAGCTAGACTGGCCACGCAGAGAAACGACATCGTTTCGTCACAGTTAACTGACAACACGAGATCAATACATGACTGTATTTATAGATATTTTAGTTCTCTTTTGTTCAAGTGTATAGTAATAATATTGCAACTCTGTACAAGAACCATTAACTGATAAGTGATAACAGCACAAAAAGTAGGATAAATTGAAGATTCTCACTGGAAATGAACAAATTATACTAATCTGCATTAATAAAATCTCATAATATACACCGCATATACAGTGTTGAGCAGTCAAAATAATAATGGTAGTAACTTGTTTCCACCATTGTTGAGGAAGACTGGCTCACAACCAGCATTCTGAAATCAACTTCTTCTTCTTCATCTTCTTCATGTGCAGTGTTAAGTATATCAAAGATTAGCCTGAAAAAAACCAATGAAATAAAATGAGTTAAATGGGATAAGATAATAGCATGCCAACCATTGAAAATGGGGAAATGTATATTGCTAAGCTTTTCGTGGGAGAGGTCTCGAGTGCAGTCCTCACTGCTCCCTTAACTTGACTCGATTAATAGCAAAAACAAAATATCATTTTCCAGCCTCGAGTGATTCTTAACTAATTAATTCTAGTTTGGAAGAGAGAATGAAGATCAAACCTATACCATGTTCCGAGAACAATATAGAAAGCTGAAAGGTTGATTTTGTAGTTTTTTGTTTGATAAAACACGGAGAAAAAGAAGTAACATAAGATCCTAGAGTACATCTTAAGAGCTTGCTGTGCTAAATTAACAATTAAAACTACCTTAGGCAAGAGCAGAACTAAAGTTATTACTTTCAACTGCCTATCTTTCGAAGCTAAGGCAAACATTTACACAATACTGGGAAACAATATTGCCTACTTCATCAAGCCTGAACCTGTTAATATGCTAATTGTAACTGAAATTATGCAATAACGACAAAAATGGAAACTGGATGGCTGTAGTCCGTAGATTTATCTTTTCTTTACCAGGCTCCGGCACAAAATGGAAGTGTGATAAATTCCTCTAACAAATATATGTTGCAAGGTCTTATAATAATTACAGAATCCAGCATCCTATTTTCTCTAAGTAGTTTATGCGTTACTTTGAGTTTTGGCGGTGGGTAAAAGTTGACCATGAAAGTTTCTATCCTAAATGTTTAGGGACTCAATAAGATCAGTAAAAGTAGCATCGGAATGAGTATGGATAGTCTGACGAAAAAACATTTTCTGGAGAGACTTGGCATGAAATGGTAATATACGTATATATAGTCACTCTTGTGAGGAGAAAGAATCAATAGCACTGGCATCCTGATACAGAATATTTGCTCCTACGAGTAGGATCCGATATTAAAATACAAACGATCATATAGGTAAAGACCTGGACAGCTCGGTACATACTGCATATATTTACATCACACATACATGGTATAACCACTAAAAAATTTAGCATATCGTACACAAGTTTGACACATTTCTAATACACAATTTCTGAGAAGAATATCATAATGACCAAAATTGATTTAAACGAAAGTCGTGAGAAGGTAAAAATTAAAGACTTTTCTTTTGATGCAGAGAGCTGGCAAATATCATGTATGGAAGTAATTGCATACATTAAGATTGGCCTAGCAATATTTCTAGAGTTAGTACTTTGTTCTCCTAGGCAAACCTAAACGAGAGTCAGAAAGCATAAAGACGAGCATGCTTGTCTATAGAAGCGCACTATAGGTGAATCAGATAACATGGCAAGCACACAGCACAAATCTTGCTCTATATAGTGTGTTTCAAAGCTCAAATACTGTAATGCATAATCGAGATTCCGAGAACAAAATCAATAAAACACAGAAAAAAATGCAATCAGCAATAACGATTCTAAAGGGTTTTTTTATAGATTACAGTAAATGCCAATCTTGAGAGACACAGTATGTGACCATTCACAAATTTCACCACACACAGTTCACAAATAGCCATGAGCAAGAATCAAAGAGGTTGGAACGAACCTCAAACGTAATAGAACAGAATCTTGAAGTATAAAACGACATATATCGCCAGAGAGAAGACAGCCGAGATATGTTGCCAAAACAGTAAAGCTGAAGCTTCACTAACTGCATAACCCCTCAAGCTAGCAACTGCACCCAAAAGGATAGCACTCGGCATTGTGTACTGCAACAGAATCACGAACCGAAACATTTGATCTCCAGGGATCAAAAAATTCAATTTATCAGCCATAATCATAACCCCTATACCAATAAGCGGAAGTATCAAAAGTCTAGCTACAATGATTCCAATAGTAGTTCTACGCCCGAGTTTCGACTCATTAGGCCCCTCGGCTAGCATTCCTCCAAGAACAAGCATCACTGATGGCACCATTGCTCCAGCCATGATCTCCAAACTATCTGTTATGAATGCAAGAGGCGCATTATGACCATAGACAATAGATTTAATCGGAGGCACCATACCGATAAAGAATGCTAATAAAGTAGCAAAAGTAGGCGGCTGAAGAATGTGATGGACAGGAGTTTTCTCAGCAACAATCCTTATCCTCCTCACCATCCGAGGCTCTGCCAAACAACGAAGCGCCTTCGGACTTCTCGGCTCGCCACTCCCACCCCCTTCCTCTAAGTAATCGGGCTCCGGGATAGATTGGCTCGAGTCAGTAGTGAAAACCTTCGCAATCAACGGGGTTTTACAATGCTCCGTCTCGCGATCTTCCATCCCGGGCCACTCGGCTTCCACGAGAAGCGGCCGGCTCAGATCATTCGACACGACTTCTTCTTGAATCTCGCCACCAACATCAACAACCTCGTAGTACTCCATCGGAGGCTCCATCATGTGATAAACGAGAGTGTAAACAAGAAGAACAGCCACCCATTGTGCAAAGGAAACATAAGCCGTTCCATTAGTGTGGCAGTCCGGGCCAAAGGCGTTATCCTCGCTATGGCAAACGGAAGCAACAATGGAGAGAGGGAGGTTCCCGGTGTTACCAAATGCAGTCATGATAATTGTAAACCTAACGTATTCTCGAGGGGGGCGGCATATTTTAGCAACTAATAATCCCAAAACGCAACCGATTAGAGTGCTGAGAATCACATTCACAGGTATGAACCACCATCGGAGGAAATTCTCGAGGGTTATGGTTTCCCCTAAATGGCTGAAGATGACGCAGGGCAAGAACAAACCGAACACGAGCTTGCTGAGGAGCTTGAAGGTGGCTTTGGGAACGAGCTTCGTTTCTGGGCGGGCGAGAATCAATCCGATGACGGTGAGCGTTATGAGCTTCAGCAATGGAATTACCGAGTTGAAGAGATCTTCCTTTGTGGAATTCAGAGCTCCTTGAATTGGGATTGAGAGGGACTCCATTAGGGGAAAGAAAAAGAAAAACCCTAATCAAAAGATTTGAACTTGAAGCGGAATTTCAATCCAGATTAATCAAGAATCAAGAATTCAATCACCACGTATATCACAATTCTGATGAACACCATGAAAGAACTCATGGAATTAAGAATTCTTCCAGCAGATTCTGGGACTGCGTAAACCCTAAAATACGAAAAAAAAAACAGAGAGATAAGAATGAAGAAAACTGTAATTCTGAGGGTTTTGAATTGAATAGAAATTGGGAAGAAAGTACTACTATAGTTGGAGGTGGAAACACAATAATAATTCTGAGGTCGAGAACTGCAATAACGAACATTAAGAATATAAGGGCATCTACAATGGAGAGCCCAAAATTGGGCTCTATAAATTGCCATCTAGATAAGAACTCCAAAATGAAATTTTCTACAATGATGAGCTCTAATTTTGGGCTCTAATAATATTTATTGGGTCTCACTTCATAAAAATCAATTACTTTATCATTATTAAATGTATAGTTTATCTATTATATTTTGTGATTAATATCAATATTGTTAAATTGTTATTTTCTAAATGATTTATTTTTAATATGTATTATTAAATAATTTTAATAGTATGTTTATTTATTATATTCAAAAAATTCTGAACAATGCTCCCTTTCCCTTTTCTTTTGCTGAAATATTATTGTAATGGAAAGATAAATAAATATAAAAAAATAAAAATAAAAACAAAAGAAAATTGAATGAAAACAAAACAAAATATCAACAAAAGAATTAAAAGAATGTACAACAAAAAAGAAAAATAATAAAATAATTATAAAAAATTGAAGTGGGACCCAAAAAAGCTTAAGAGCCCAAGCTCTTAACTAAGAGCCTAGGCTCTTATATTTGGGCTCCTCAATGGTGAAGAAATTTAAGAGTTGGCTCTTAACTTTGCCACATAGATTAGAACCTCCCCATTGTACATGCCCTAATAAAAACAAACAAAAAAATGTTAAAGTATTAAAATGATAGTACTATGTATGAGTATCCTTTTGTTTTTATATTGAAGCAATAATTATTTTGTTTTAAGAAACATAATTTATTTGATTTACAAATATATATGAGCCATACAACTTAAATTATTGGTGTTGAATCTTAGATTGACACTTTTATTCATATAGATTGACACTTTTCTGTATAAAGATTGACACTTTGGGCCCGGCCGCACGGTGCCTCCGGCTGACACAAGTTTTTTGTCCTAAATTATTGGTGTCGAATCTTGGAGTATTTTATTTTTGGCATGATTAAATTATATTTTTTGTGTTTGTAAAATTGAGCTCCGTTATAGTATTTTAATTTGTTTAATAATTTTTTAAAAAAAATAAAATTATTATGAATAAGAAAACGAGTAGTACCATAATTAACCACAATTAACAAATCGCAGATTTCGGTACGATACCTTGATTGGTTATGTTATATATTTTGATTGGTTTGTATCATTCGATTATAGAATCGAATTAAAATTATTACTTGAAGTATACTCCCTATGTACTATTGAAATAGAACTATTTTATTATTATTATTATAAATTCAATTTAAATAAAAATAACTCTATTTTAATGAAACGGAAAGAATATTTTATATGCAAAGTGTTCTTGGGATACATGAATACCAACAATAAACCTCCAATTTCGCTTGATAAAATTAATCACATGAAACAAACCTCTAAATAATGTAAAAATAGTGATTCTTGACGTGACATGCATCCAACTTTATTAAATATTCATGATTAATAGATATGAAAGGGCTCCTAACTCAAAATGGATTCTTCTCCATGGACGATGACATTCTTTGGCTATAGTACCAATAATGCAACAAACCACACGTGTCAAACTTTTGTTGAGACACACAATAAATAGTGTGTAATGAGTCTAATGACTTTAAAACAAAATTGGCTTAGGGCTAGCAAGCTTATAACAAGTTTCCAATTTGAGGGCTCAGCCACAATTCGGGTCGGGCCAGTCCAGTCCAACCAGTATGGGTTGACGCTCGCCGGCTCAAGGTCAGTCTGACATTAACTTAATATAAAAATGTTAATAAAATAATTAGATGTGAGGAGTGGGTGTAGTACACCTATACCCCTAAAAAATCATTCATTTTGCATTGTAGAGTACTCCACTTTCAGGCAGGTTGAGCTTCAATGTATTTCGCCCGATGATATTTTTGCTTAGCGTTTGACTCGATCCAATCTGATCTTTTGCCACTTCGAATTAGGTTCAAACATTTCAAATATTAAAAAAAAAAAAATATAATAAAATCAACTTTGATTCGAACCGAATGAAATGTTGACCCGATTTACGTCCTATCAAAGTCCATGTTAGTTTTCTAAATTTCAAATACATTCGTGAAATTAAAGTACGTAGATATCAACAAGCATTACATTGTTATGGACTTATTGCATTTAAATTAAGTGACATTTTTTGAATTCATTCAAAATGTTGATTAGAATCACATATTTGCCCATTTTCAAAACCATATATATTTATTGAGCCAATTTTGTGGGAATTAAATTGGCTTTTACATAAACATCAAATTTTGTCATATCTTCTTCTATGCAACGGAAATACTTTTTGTTCGGATCGCTTATTCAGGTGCACGTACGTCATGCGTTATGGGCTGGGCTGAGCCCAATAGCAGATAAAATTTTTCCTAAAGTAGAAGGGCGCCTCTCTCTCTCTCTCTCTCCCTCTGCGCTTTAAGAAAAGTAGAGGATGATTTGAGATTTTGAGGCACATAGAATACGTGTTTTTGTACTCTTGAGTGTAAGCCACAAATTACTCGATGAATGAATATTGTAAGATTGAAATTTTTCTGAAAAAATAGTATTACAATCATCGTAGGATAGGGCCCACTAGTTTCTCTGCTGTAAGAGCCAAGATTTAACCCACCTACCACAAACTCTCTTATCACAAGTTATTAATTGGATGCTTCTTAATAAACTCACGACAATACGAATAATGTACTTTATTAACACGTAATTCTAATATGTACTTTTCCATCGACAAACATTGCGGCATAGTTTCTGCAGGAGTTTTAAGATATATTTGGGTGAATTATGTAAATAAAGTGATTGAATACGGTTTAAAATTAAGAGTAATAGTTGGGGTATATGTCCTAAAACGGAACTACTGTAAATTTTGTAGGCAGACCGAAAAAGAAAAGTGCAATAATTTTTATGGGCGGAGAGAGTATATTTAGGACTTAGGAGAGGTAGCTATTTCGTACGACGTTGCAGGGAATAAATCGTGCTTTGGAATGATTTATTGACCATGTCGTAATGATTAATAAAATATAATTTGACACACATATGACTTTCAATATTTTCATAATTGTATTCAAAGACGTTAATGTATTCCAGCATTTGCAATATCATGTTGTATGCTTCAATCTCATGTTGTATGTAGTATGTTGTAATAATCAAAGGATATGAAAATGCTCGTTTTTTAGTATATTATACGAATTCATAAAATCATCCTTCTTTACGATATTGTTCTTCCAAATTGGTCATCAATTTATAGTTTATGATAGAGAAACATGAAATGGTGAATCATATCAAAACTAATCCATCACTCTTATCAACTTCAATAATAGAAAAAAAAGTCCATCTCTCTTTAAGACAAAATTAATATCATGAGACTAAAAAAAAAGAAAAAAAAGAAGCAAATATGTGTTAATCAATAATTATCAATATCAATCTGTTTCTCATAAATTTATTTGCGTTTAGTTTCAAAGCAAATCATAAACCATACCCTAACCAAAAAAATACACAATAATGCATCATTGCTAATCACACAATCTATCCAAGATTCTCAAACAATATATCTAAATATATACAAATACGTGTATATATAAATTAATTAATTAAAAATCAATATCTATGCAGACGTGGCAGCCGGCGAGCAAACCCTTAGCCACCTTGAGCGCATTGAGGAAGACGACGGAGGTCGACAAAGGGACGCTCATGGCGATCAGCGCCGCCACTCCCACCGCCACGCTCGGCCGCGTCTTCATCAAGTACGACTGGATCATCTCCACCGAGTCGCACACCCCCTCGTGGTAGTGCGTGAACACCCTCTTCTCCCACTCCTTCCACTCCGCCGGCGCCAGCGGCCCAGCCCCTTCTCCTCCTTCGCCGCCGCCGCCCTCCACCACCTTCAACTTCTTGATCCTCATTTTCAGCACGATCATGTTCTCGTCCACCGATTTCCCCTCGCCCTCGCCTTGCTGCGCTTTGATCACAACCCTCTTTGCAAAGAAACTAGGGTTTCTTCCCGTTGAATAAATTCTTTTTTGGGGTAGCCTTGGATTAGCCGGTAAGAAAGTTGTCGCCGCCATGGAAGAGAGATGAGAAGCTGTGTGTATGGATACTGCAAATTAATTAAGAAGGCTTGTGTTGTTTGTATATATAGAGATCACTAGAGAGAGAGAAGAGAGGGGGTATGTGCCACGTAGCTAACCTAACTACTTGGAACATGAGAAAAATAATTTAGTGAAAAATATGGATTCGTCACGTCAGCTATTGCATTAATGGATAATACGTGTCTACAATATTTCTATAATCAGTTATTTTTTAACAATTATATATTTTTAAATTTATGACCGATTTTAAACAATATTATGAACATGTGACAGTCATATATTAATTTGATAAGAGATATATGATACCGTAAGAAATTGCAATAGAGGATCCGAATCTGGAAAATATATATACGAGTAGACACGAATAATGTACGAGGTGGCGTATTTGTTGCTATAATTAGGAGTGGGCCACGTGTAGTGTGTAGGGTTTGAAGTATTTTGGATGGAATTGAAGTTGCTTTGAAGTAAGTTATTGCATATGTTGTAAGAGAGAAAAAAAGGAGGGCGGTGATGAAACCCTAAGGCGCAGCAACGAATTAAATTGCGTGAGCAAGTCAAATTATTATCCACTCTTTGTCCAACAATTTAATGTTAACTCAACTAAGTCAAATTTTCATTAATTTTATTAGCTAAACTTATGTACAGTCCCGCTCGGGTATTTTAATTGAAATGAAGTTGGTAAAGTGGTTAATTTGAGTATAATATTTCCTTTTTAATTCATTGAATTGGTACCGTAGTTTTCGTAATAATATGACAAAATAATAATAATAATAATAAATAAGAGAAATTTTCGAAACCAAAATTAAATGTGTTTGAAAAAAAAAAAACTATATATATATAATTCTTATGTTATGTTTATTCAAGTTTCCAAAGGAATTACAATTTAATATTTAAATGCCAAATGTAACAGAAAGTGGGAGTGGTATGCCAAATTTTAGGAAAATTAGTCAATAGTAGGACTGTTGCTAAACTCCTGAAGCAACAAAATGAAACTCCACACACTTCCCATGCATGCATGTGGGTGTTACTTCAAATACTATATATCCAATTTTGCAAGTTTTATGTTGCCTATATGCTTTCCATTTTTTTTATGTCATATATATATATAAAGTAAAGATATACAAAATAAAATTATTTATATACTCGCAAAAACTATATATGGACGGATCTAGACAATTGATTTAAAAAATATCATGGTAATTCATAAATTCGTTTTCTGAGGATGCATTGAAGCAAGGGTTCAGATCGCTTATAGGAATTTCGTGTGATATCTCATATTGCATCGATGGATGATTGTCACGTGTCCATAATATTTTTAAAACCGATCATTTTTTGTTATAGAATTTTCAATTATTTCTGATTTTGAAAATATGATGAACACATAGTATCTATTAATATAATAAAAAATGTCACACGAAATTGCAATAGGTGATCTGAATCCTTATTGCAATGTTTGATTAAAATGCATTAATTATTATCCTTCTCACTTTCATAGAAAATCACTCTTAGGATAAAACAATACTATTCAATAAATTTAGTTTCGAAGTTCTAGACACTTCCAATGTTTTTCTACTGAATTTAATTACAACCGTACAAATTAATTAATGGCTATCCAAATAGAATATATCTTCAATATAGGTTACTCTAAAAGAATTAATTTGTAATCTCCATAGGGAAATTGGGTTTTTTACTTTGACACACGCATACATAATGAAAAACTAGCTTTATTTTTTATTTTTTTTATTAGACAAACACAACACTCACACACGCACCCGAAATGACCTAATCTACATAATAATTACTGAAAAATATGTATAGTACTACGTACAATATCATTGCCGCCCTTTTTTATTCTTCTTCTTTTTTTTTCTTTTTTTTTTTTATTAGTATCATATACTCCCTCCGTCCCCCATATATGTGTGTATATTACCCATTTGGGACGTCCCCCATATATTATGTGTATTCCATAAATAGAAATATTTTCTTACCAAAATTACTTATTCACCCTTACTTTATTCCTACTTTTTTTTTTCACTTTTTACATATATTTCCCACTTTCTCCGTACTTTACTTTTCTCACTTTATACCAACTTTGTTTTAATCTACGTGTCGTTTCTCTTTGCACTCATATATGTGGGACGGAGGGAGTATATATTTAGAAAATTAATGACTTGAAACAATGGTTGTGCGATGCGTGAAGTGAAGAACACTTAGGATAAAAGAAATAACTAAGAAATTAAACTAGAATCGTGAAGACTTCAAATTTGTCCCATAATTTTGGTGACTAATCATAGTGTAAAAGCGCCCACTTTATTTATGACTCAATCAATAAATATTTGTATGCGTTCTAGGCCCATTTGTATGCGTTCTAGGCCTAAATCTAGAGTTTCATTCTTAGTTTTTTTGTTTTTTCAAGAAGTCTAGCTATATTTTGGATAATATATGATGCTACTTAATTTGATTATTATTATCAAGAGCTTTTCTATTAATTATAGTAAAATCCAGCAAGCCTATACATTTATTTCTTCTCTATAGCTCGCATTCTATTAGAAATTAATTACACAAGAGGTGCATGATGATTTTCTTGGATATAACCAACTTCAATAATGTAGCACGAGAACACCAAATTTGGTGTGGCTTTCACGTAATTTAGTAGCTCTAATAAATGCAGCACCAATTAGGGGAAGTGGGTCCTATTTTATATTATTTTTAAAATTAATTATTAAAGCAAAACGGTTTATAATTAACTCTATTTTTAGTTTCATGAATTATTTTGCAGAAATAGAGATGCAACTTATATTTCTATTTGTATATAAATTGAATATATTACTGTAATATTCCAAGTTGATAAAGCTTTTAGTTCCGATAATTTTTAAAGAACAACATTAAAAAATATGAGACAACATACCAAGGAAATCGAGGCGATCCTTAAAATAGTCCTATTTGATAAATAAAAATTAATTTTAGTTCCTCATAAGTAAAATGTCTAATTTTAGTTTTTCATAAGTAAAAAGTACTAGTATAATTTTTGCCACATTACACGACCACGCACAACCATAACGCAGGAGCGAGCCTAGCTTAACGAGGGCCCTGTGCGAAGTCTTAGAGGTGGGGCCACCATTTATGCTTAAAGCAAAATAATACTTTCGTGATTAAAGTGTGTCTATTATTATTTTTTTTGCAAACTAGTTCGTCTATAAGCATGACATAATATCATTTTTATTAATAAGGTTATGATTTATTTTCTCGCCACATTACATGATAATATATAACAAAACTAAATGAGGTTGCTCAGCTTATGTGTTATTATCAGATAAAACATGTCTGTTTAATCTTTCTTACAATATATTTACTGTAAGCATGACATGAAATAGGCAAATAGCAAATCATTTATTAAAATGGAGAAAATAATATATATGTACAATAAAAGAAAAAAGGACGTAACGAAGATAATAAAGTTGGCCCTACAAAACTAAAAAAAAAAAAAAAAAAAAAAAAATACTGTATAAATTATTATAAAAAGGTGAATACATCCAAAATATAAACTAGGAAAATACTAGAAAAAAGTATACATACCAAAACTCAATAAAATAAAATATGAAGAATTGACACTATCAAAACTTTAATTAATTAAAAAGAAAAAAAAATGGCCCTACAGTAAAATGTACAAAAATAAGTAAAAGAAAACAAATATAAAGACTTCAAGAATAATATTTTCCTGCTTATTGCAGTACATAATATTATTTATTTTTTGTTCCTTACCGGTTATATTCATTGTTGTTTCTCCGTCCTGTTTATTTTGGTACATTTTCTATAGGCACATAGTTTTTAAGGAGAGTAGGATTATAGATGGAAATTAGCGATTAAAGAATTAATTAATAATTTTTAATAAAAATAATTTTATAATTAAGATTGGGCTATTAGGCCGTATATAGTTAGTTTATTTTTTAATTAGGGCCTTATTACGGATTAATTATTGAGCTAATATTTTGTCAAAAATGAAAATATGCTAAGATAAGTATAGGGCTGGAAATTGGTACGGTAATGGTATAATCCTTTTTTTTTTGTTAACCGTTACCGTTTTTTTGGAAAAATGCTTACCGTTTACCGTACCGTATATTAATTCGGTAAAACCGATTCACCGTTTTACTTTTTCGGTAAAAATATCGATTAACCGTTTAACCGTTTTTTTTAATTTATTTTTCAGTCCGTTATTTTGCATAAAAGTACCTATATTGATTCATATAAATCAGAAAGTTTTAAACCTTATTGATATTTTGACAATATGAAAAGTATCCAATTCAAGAAAAGAAGGGAAAACCATGAAAACTTGAAAAAATATATACGATTTTGTCTCCCAAATCAGAAACTATTTGTTATATACTCAATCTAGCTGCTTATATCAATAGTTTCGGAAGCAAAATCAGATGACTAAACATGCATGAATTTAATTAATAAGGCAAGATGAAGCAAGATGAAGGCAAGATGAGATGAGTCATCTCCCTTCATCCGGCGTTTGGTAGCATTTTACAAAAAGTGAAAAGCCCGAACATCATCTACCCGGCCCGTTGCTATTTACTGTTTTTCCCACTTGACTCAACTCTCCAAAATGGTGAGTTGAAGGGAGATGACCCTCTTTTCTCACTTTGTAATAATAATAATAATAATAATAGGACTCAATAATATTTTAATAATGTAGATTGCAGTTGTTGTTAAATAATAATAATATTAATAATATTTTATAAATATTGTCGGTTATAATTATATAATTAATAAATAAATATGACTCAATAATAATAACAATAATATTATTAATAATAATTCATTATTATTGTTATTATTATTAAAAAACAACATATGATTCATTCATCTTGAATACTATTCATATGACTCATCTAGAGATGAGTCATCTAGAGATGACTTCAAAAATGTACCAAACACTGCCTAAGTGATTGTTGTTTATTATTTAAAGTTTTTAATAAATAAAATATATTTTTTATAATTTAATTGATATTATCGGTTTTTCGGTAATAACCGTTGGTTATCGGGTAATAACCGATAACCAAAATTATAAAAATACTCTTACCATTTACCGAACCGTTAACCGTTTTAGCTGTTATCGGTTAACCGATGATGGTTATCGGTTAGGTTCGAAAATTACCATTTTTCTTGTGACCGATTTCCAGCCCTAGATAAGTATGACAACGAAGCGCAACTCAGTTGATAAAACCTTTCCCCTCCAACCAAGAGGTCGGGAATTCGAGTCACCTCGGGTGCGCGTGTGTTTGTGAGTGTGTTGTGTTTTTCTAATAAAAAAAAGGACAGACTAAAAAATAAAACGTGTCAAGATAAACGGGACGGAGAGAGTACCTTTTATCTCGATAAATTACATGTACTCTAAAATTCATTGAAAATTGTATTAGGATGACATCTATCCAGGAGCGACAGAAAAAGACATGATAGAGATAGAGCAAGAGGCAAAGCACAAGAAGATATACTAGTATATCTTTACATGCTGTGACCCTGATCGGCTATGGAGGGAAGGTAGGGGTAAATGATTTCTACCTGTGCCAGAACTCCTACGGCGCTAAGTGGGGCCATCATGGGTTATTTAAGATTCGTCGTAAGGATGTAGGGGCATTTTGTTGGCCCAAAGGTACGTCTATAATTACATGTTGTGACCTTGATTGGCTATAGAGGGAAGGTAGGGGTAGGTGATTTCTACTTGTGCCAGAACTCTTATGGCGCTAATTGGGGTCATTATGGGTTATTCAAGATTTGTCGTAAGGTTGTAGGGGAGTTTGTTGGCCCGAAGGCACGCACATGACGATGAAGTATGAGGATCCACATTTCGATCCAATGCACATTGATTGAGCGTTGATTCTTCGAGTCCGTTTTGTACATAAATGTTAAAAAGTATGGTGTGTGAATTTTATTTTTCAGATGTGTTTAAGAAAAGAGATACATAAATTGATGATATTAATTTGTTACTGCCTATAATATTGCATATATGATGAAGGAGTCTTAGGGTGGGTCTGTATACCTTCATTTTTTTTGTCATACCTTATATTTTACCTTAAATTGCAGTATGCTAAATTTCATACCTTTACCTTACCGTAACTTTCGGTAAACCTAAAGTCGGTATACCTTAGTTTCGGTATGGAGTCAGTATAACTTAGAATATCATACAATGATTAAATTTCAATATTATTTACGTCTTATTGATTAATATTTAGCAATAAGTAGTTGAAAACATAACTAGAAAATACAAAAGTTTAAATCTTATTTATCAAACTCTAATCATTCTCAAACAAATAACTGAAACTTAATTAAATTTCATACCTTTACCTTACCGTAACTTTCGGTAACAAAAGTTTAAATCTTATCTATCAAACTCTAATCATTCTCAAACAAATAACTGAAACTTAATTAAATTTCATACCTTTCCCTTGCCGTAACTTTCGGTAAACCTAAAGTCGGTATACCTTGGTTTCGGTATGGAGTCGGTATAACTTAGAATATCATACAATGATTAAATTTCAATATTATGCACGTCTTATTGATTAATATTTAGACAATAAGTAGTTGAAAACATAACTAGAAAATACAAAAGTTTAAATCTTATCTATCAAACTTTAATCATTCTGAAACAAATAACTGAAACTTAATATAGTCATATCTACGAAATATTTAAAAAACCAAACCAATTGAACTTGAAACTCCAACATCTATTAGTCAATAATAGTATATTATAATAACACATTTTTAAAATTATATTTTTTTTAAAATTATAGTAAATGTTTGCTAAATATAAAATAGACATTTATAAATAGTTTTACGGTATGGTATGTAAAGGTATATACTTTTACCTTACCGTAGTTTTACGATACGGTATGATATCTTACCGAAGATTTTGGTATATCTTAATTACGGTAGTTTTGATAATTTTTCGATACGGTATGAACGATTACCGGTGATTTTTCGGCATTTTCCCCCAGCCCCTATGAAGGATGTGTGGCAATCTTCTGCTATCTCATACTACCTCCGTCTTTTTCAAGTTGTTACACTTTTTTCCAGCAATTTTTTCAAGCATTTTCGAGCGTCTTGATGATGAGTTTTAAAATAACCTTTTAAAGATTTCTTTTCAATTACTAGATATTACAACACTTGTAGTATCCCGTAAAAAAAAATCTTTAAAAAACTATTTTAAAACTCTCTATCAAGACGTTCGAAAAAGCTTGAAAAAATTATTAAAAAAAGTGTAACAACTTGAAAAGGACGGAGGTAATATTATGTTTTATTCCAAAGTAAACGTTGTTAAAGTATGTACAAGGAAAATCTTAAGTTACCAATTTGAATTAGTGTAGAGAATGGGAAATCACCAACAATTTCCCAAAATTTGGATTCTCTAAATGGCGAGTATCTAACATTCACCGAAAAAAAAAACATTCATCGAAAGAGTTCAAATATCAATCAAATCAATTTATATCCAGACTAGAGAACATATAAAGCCTTCTACCAAATTTGTTGTCTGAATATAAATTTTGAAACTCTAATGCGTGTACTAAAATTTTTTATGCATCTTCCATTTACAAACATATGCATAAAAGATTTGGAATTCTCTTAACGTTGAGGGTTGTAGCGTGAGAACGTGTGTATATATATATATGCTTATGCTCTTTAAGGACTCGAAAACCTTCACAAATTTCATGCATCTACAATCTTTCTCTTACGAATCAAAGGCTGAAACGAACAGAACGGAATCCTAAGGCAACTGCATAAGACTAAAAATATGTGCTTCATCTCCTAATCTATTAATATATTAAAACAAAATGATTAGTCAGTTTTTTTCTCCCGCCAGTTTTAGGTTAAATATGTAGTTTTACGGCTAATCGGTTATTTTCAAAAATTCAGTTACAAAACTAATTTAGTTTATTAATCCAAAATTAGTTTTTAAAATTCACAACTGCTATCGACACGTTTCACCAATACAGTTTTGTGCAGTTGTCAGCATTAGTCACCACCACTGAATGAAAAATTGAAAGTATTATAAACATTCTCTTGATTTTGTTTGTAAGTTTTTGAGTGTGGTCGCTTCTTCCTATATGGAGTATAATCCAAATTTTGGACGGGGCAATGAGTAGATATGCATTACATCTTATGATTATAGTATACACTGCTATTTTTTTAAAAAATATTTCTAGATATCCTCGACGGCATCATTTTTTGGCTTGTGCATGCATTTTGACAATTTACTTTTTAAGTTATAGAAGTCATTTTTATTTCCTATTTATATTGAAGAATTTGTTTCTACTTTTTTATGATTCTACTAATCATAATCTTCCTTTCCTATTATTGAAGACAGATTGATCGAATTCAGATGTTCCTCAAGGAGCGAAGAGTGTAAAAGAATCTTTTAGCAACGGGTACAGAAAAAAAATCGTACTCTGGTAATATTGTTATTTTCTTTTTTCTTTTGATATACATCAATTTCAGATATGATATTCCTAAAATTTTATTTTATTGAATATTATTATTTTTTTCTTTTTTGAAGAATTCTATATGGTAGAACAATGACGATAAGCGCTAGGTGAGGTGAGGATGAGATTGATGCATCTCTGGTTATAGAATGGTGGGACTTTGTTCAAATCTGAGTTGCAGCTTAGTCTTTTTTTTTTTCTTTTTTTTCCTTTCTTTTTCTTTTTCTACTTCATATTGTTCAATATTTTTTCACAGGTTGAAGTAATTCAATTTGATATTTATCAATTTAACGATACATTTTATATTTTACTGATCTTTTATTCGACTTTTAATTTTCTTATTAGTTTTCCGAATTTAAGTTTAGGAACAAGGCTATTGGCATGCATATTCATGGATGATAAATGGATTTTAGGTGAGTTAAAGTAAATTTTGTTTTTAAGTCAAAGAATGAATTATTAATTTTTTTTTAAATCATTAAAGTCTTAAAAGCAATGTATATATTTTATTGAGGATTTTCGGGTGAATATAATGATGATATTTTTTTTTGTTGGGTTTGATTTAAAGGAATCAAATTTATTGGAAATTGGCTTATTATCTGATTTGATCATTTTGGTTTAATTTCTAAGGTCATTCGGGGTTATAATCGTTGAGTTCTCTGTGGTATCTATGTTTTATTTATGGTGTTTATAAGTTTGAGTATTGTAAAAGTATTGTAAATATGCTAAAATAAATGGATTTTGTACATGTGTTTCATTGTTGGTCATTCATGATCCTTTCAGAATATTTTTATATGTTTTTTTTTTGACAGGACAATGTTGGTTGTAGTCGTCATGTTTATGTTATAGATTGCGTTGTTTCTTGAATTCTTCAACTTTTTAATTGTGATCTTGACAATTGATGTTTGAATGCATGACAAATAATGCATGATGTAGTATCTCTATATTTCTCATATGAGGCAAACCTTAAAATAAACTATTCTCATAAGAGAAAAGTCTTTTTTAGCCACAATAAAAGAATGGTCGTACTTTAGTCATTTTTTATGCATAAAAACTTTATTACCCCTAATGAAATTTAATCAAAAAAACAAAAACCCATTGATAGTTATATGTAGCATATCATTGACCTACGACTTATATTAAAAGAGATTTTTCAAAACCTATGTAGGCAAATCTCATACCCGTCCCCGTGCATCGCACGGGTTAGAGTACTAGTACAACTTGAAACGCGTATTGAACCGAACCACAACTATATATATATATTCATATACTTATGCTTTTTTTTTTCTTTTTTTCTTTTTTTCACAATCACCCGTGGGCGAGCCGAAACTGAAATATAGGCAAATAACTTATCATTTTTTTGTGTTCTTTAATGTCCAATTTAGTTTTTGGCTTTTCACGGGTGTTTTTCGTTGTCGACAATTAAGGTATAGAACACAATTGTGAAAATGTTGATAGTTTGAACATTTAATTGCTATTTCGTATAGTTTGGACATTTAATTGCTATTTCGTATAGTTTGTAAATTACCCTTATTTGATAGGCAAGGCTGCAATTTTATACTCCGCCATTAAGAGCGTAATCTTTCTATTTTGGTAAATGGCTCTCCTTATATTTTAAACTCTGCTTATCTCATTATTTTTTTGAAAAAAATAACACTTTATAACTTAACAGACCAACTCTTATGAGTGATACTCTTCCTCACTTGAAAAATTGTTATTGCATGGGATGCTTACAATATCTTACAGTCGAATGTATAGTAAATTGTACTTAACATATCAACTCTTATGAGTGAGACTCACTCTTAGAAAAATTGTTATTGCATGGGATGCTTGCAATATCTTCATAGTAAATTGTGTGGAGTTAATTATTTTCGGGTATTATTATATCTTGGTATATTTGAAGAAAGAAGAAGATTATATGATCAGTCAAACCGCCAGCTTCCGGTTCTGAACTGCCGGAATCGACAGTTCCACTTCCAAATTGAACCACCGTCACGGTTCGAGTTTTGGAACTAGCAATTCCAGTTCGGTTCCCCATTTAGTTCTCAGGTTCCGGTTCTTTTAAACACCTCTAAGTTTCAAGATCAAAGTTCTCCGGTTCCGGTTCTTATAAACACCTTTGATTACTTGAGTAGGAATTCTAAATCAAAGTGCAATATTTTGTAACTAGGGAAACCATCAAAATCCATGGTCTATCACCTTTGAACATATTATCTAATTCAATATCAATGTTACAATCTTCACCAATTTCTCATGAACTTGTCTAACTACAAACAGTAAAATGTGATGATTTTCTCTCAAATCTGAAAATCATCTCTCATTCAGATGCTGGTGCTTCATCTTTGAGTCCTTCGTCGACGGCGTATCCATTTCTCAGCATCCTTTCCTCAGATGGTAGATTTTTCCTAGCCTTTTTGCTGCCTTCAACTTTCCAAAGATCCCACACTTTAGTTTTTGGTGGGGCTGAAGCATCTGCAGTCGGTGCAACGAGTCCCGGCTTTCCATCATCCACGACCTCATCGATTAATCCGTATTCTTTTGCTTCCCAAGCACTCATAAAGTTATCACGATCCGTATCTAACTCGATCTGCAAAAGAATGTCACAAGATAAAGCAAACAGGTAATGACTAAAATCTATGAAAGCTGGAGATTGATAGTCAACCTGTGATTCGGGCTTTCCTGTGACTCGGGACAGTATCTTGTTCAGCTTAACTTTGTGATAGGACATTTCTCTGATGCGTATGCTCATCTCCGTAGCCTAGGATGGAATTCGAGAAGAAAGAATTGAGTATAATTATCAGTCTGCGTCTTCTATGAGGGTAAAGTTTGCATTGATGAAGCACGAGTTCGAAGATTTTGTGTGCTAAACTGTTAATAGCAATATATTTCTAATGAGAGGACTTTAGAGCTAAATTCTTCAAATCTTGATTCTATTACTGTAAAAAGCTACATTGAAACATCTCAAGAGACACGACCACCATGGCCGTGATTCAATATGACACATCGAGCATATACATACAAAAGGGACAGGTTTTAAGGCTATAAAGACAAGTTATTAGCGCGTGTGAGCTTGAATAACATGTCCGGCTAGAGAAAACCAAGATTCTAAGATCTAAATGAAAACTCTCTACAAGTGACTAGAGTTGTCCAACGATACAAGAAGGGCAGAAGAAGCTCACGTACTGACTAGCTTCTCAGAGAAATTACAATATGAAACTAGTTTGCTAGGTATTGGGGTTTTTAAAATAGAATTGCAAACAACTTTCTTTTTAGAGGGTGGGATCCCTCCTTTAGTCAGTAGCACGCCCTTTTTCTGGGTGTGTTTTGACATAAAAGTGCAAAATCGTCATTTCACCACTTCTGTCCAAAATACTCGGAAAGTGGTAATCAAAGAAAACATATCCTCTTTCCCTTGTTCTCTCTGTAACAATATAATACCCATGTAAACAAAAGTTTCCTAGAAAAGGGTAAGTGTCAAACGTTTAATATTGCAAAATATAGAACATTTCAACAAGATTCAACAATCTGTAATTGGAACACGACTGTAGGCCGCAGTAAGATTAGCACGCAGGAATCCAAAAAACACAAGAAGAAGATGTTCAGAATGCTTGTAAATGAATAATCGAAACGATGAATGGACAATAGGTCAATAGCAGAACTCAGACCAGGATACACAAATGTTCATACAGGTTGTGATTTTAGTACGTATCAGATTGGGGTATTTGACAACAAATAAACCTGAGAAACTCAAAAAATATTCAGGGACGTGCAGGTGCACATGCTTATATATCCCCCTATCGATAGATGATGAATCATGTTTATAACATACTTCTATCCAGGTCATGAGCATTTAAAAACATTGAAATTTCAAGCTAATCGTGGATAATGACTGGATGGAAGTATACCACACAAAGAAGACCACTTCATCTCACTTATGAGCAAGATAGATAAAAACAATAAACAGAGATAAACACCAAAAAGATAAATATAGGAATATACTTTGCCCCCAGATGTTCCAAGAGGCTGATGGATCATGACTCTAGCATTTGGCATGCAGAACCTCTTCCCTTTAGTACCAGAGGCGAGGAGAAAAGCCCCCATGGATGCAGCAAGACCCATACAGATGGTAGACACATCTGCCTTGCACAACTTCATGGCATCGTATATACCCATTCCTACACGAAATAATTTAAAGAAGGGACTTCACTAGTTTGTAATATACTCGTTTTGCACACTGAAGAGCTATAAGAATTATTAAGGTGACAAAAGAGGTCCGAAAAAATGAAGTCTCTTCAGAACTTAATCCTAAAAGGGATATGCAAGAAATCAACAGATTGTCAATATTGTTGCAGACTCGAACTGTTGTAAGTATCAGGCTCTCTCGAACGACAAGTACAAACCATAAAACGCCACCATCTTTCAAAACCCAATCTTGGGCCAAATGCTATCAATCATCTAACACGCGTGTAGCTAAAATACGATGTTCAAAGATAGGCACTGGATATGCGGGAAAATCAGACTCACCAGCTGTAACAGAACCACCAGGTGAATTAATAAACAATCTGATGTCTTTTTTCTCATCTTCGGAATCTAGTAACAACAGCTGACTGATGACGAAGTCTGCAGTCGCATCATCTATCTGTCCATCGTCAAACAGTTTCCGAAGGGACGATGATCAGACTATATTCAGTAAAAATTAACTATGAAGACCGTTAGCTACTCATGAACCACATCAAATCAAAATCCATCCTTATGCATGATACTGGAAAGAATATCAATTTTTAGCTGATTATATCAATCATTTACTAGTCTATCTTCAACTAAAGAATTAGAAATAACAATATCCAATCAAAAGATTAATTTTACGCATCCTAATATAATTATGCCGACAAAAATATGCAGAGCTTCAAATTTAGAATTGATGATAATAGAAGAAGGAATAGGGAAAACCTGGGAGCCCAAGAAGATAATACGCTGGCGCAGAAGCATGTTGGTGGTGTCGAGCTCTTCGAATCTCGGAAGCCATGCCGGAGCTGCATTAGACACGTCCCAATCGCTCGATATACTCTGTTTCAAAGCTTTCGCGGACAAATTTCCTCTGCTATTATCAGTATTTGGGCTAAAGCTGCTGAAATTGGTGGCACTTATCCGAAATAACTGCTGGTATCTGTCGTGGGATTGCCGGAAACTGGGAGCCTGGCGGCGGAGGACGGCGGCGGCGGGAGGAGTGGATGAGGCTGCGGCGAACGTCAGGCAACCCCGCTCCATTTCTCTCTGTAGATTTTTTTTTTTTTTCTGCTGAAATTCTTCCTTGAAGAAACAAGATTGGGGTTCTCGATTGAATTGAATATGTGCGGTACGACATCGTTTTGAAACGTCTTGTAAATTAGCTAACGGTCCCTGGGGAGTTGGGAAATTGCAACCTAGTCCCCCAAATCCAAATTACAAATTGAGAGAAAATGGAAATATCGCTAAATTCCCAAATTTCTTGAGATTGCAGAAATGGCGAGGTTTTCAGTGGGTGGAGATGAAGATGGAAACGAAGATCGGCCCGCCAACAGACCCCTACCCAAACGCCCCCGACTCTCCAACCCTACCGTACAAAAACGCCCTATCACCGCCGCCTCCAATTCCCGCGATCGCCCCACCACATCCGCCGCCGCCGCCGCCGTTCCCGCTCCCGCTCCGCAGCCTCAGACTGAGCGAATTCCGACGCCGGAGGATGAGCGAGTTGCGACAGTCGAAGACAGCTCGGACGAAGAATCGGAATCGTCGTGGTCCGATTCGTTATCCGATTCCTCCAGCGAAGATTCGGGTGAAGAAGAAGAAGATTCACGACAGCAGCAAACTCAACGGAGCGCCGGCGAGGTACAACCGGCGGAAGCACGGGCGGTTCCGATAGCGAGCGGAAGTGGTGCGAGCCGTGAGCCCGAGGGATCCGGTGGGTCCGTTTCCGTCACCCTAACGGATCCGGATGTTCTCGATTGCCCCATTTGCTATGAACCTCTCTGCTCCCCCGTGTATCAGGTTCCTCTAATTTCTCCTAAATAAGTCGCCAACTTTGAATGCATTTTTTTTTTTTTGGTTCAATGTGCATGCTTCACTCTACCTATTCTTTGGGTGTTGCCATTAAGATTAAGATTTTTTTGATTTCTTTAACTGGTGATGAATTTCGTGCAATGTGATTTCTACGACCCAACAATTTCATACTGGGATTGATGTTCATCAGCAATGAACATGATTACATGAGTATATTTGGGCTAGGCATGTTAACAATTTTCTTCCAATATATGGTTGATTGCATGGTATACTCTTTGCTGAGGTTACATGCCAACTTCTTGATTCAGGTAGAGTACTGGAGTTTCTTACTTGATCTGTTATTCTTTCTTGGTTTTTGTCAATTATCATTTCTAGATATTGAGACAAGATGGGTCGAATTCGTATCTTATGATGGCTGTAATTCAGAGGATAAACTGTCAAAAATTTCTTAATTTTAGACTGTTAGGGAAGTTGAGCTAAGTTTCGTACCTGAAAATGATTTGATCGATTCATGTTTTCTTTATCTTTAGTGCGAGAACGGGCACATAGCATGCTCATCGTGCTGCACCACAATGAAGAACAAATGTCCAAGCTGCTGCTGGCCTATAGGATACAATCGTTGCAGGGCCATCGAGAAGGTTCTAGAATCAGTGAGGGTCGCATGTAGGAACATGCCACGTGGCTGCAAGGAGAAGTTTAGTTACAGCAAGAAGCTTGCCCATGAGAAGACGTGCACTTTTGCTTCTTGTACGTGCCCTCACATCGGTTGCGACTTTTCTAGCACGACCAGGTTTGTGTACGCGCACTTTGCTGTCAAACACGCACAGCATTCCAAACAGTTTCGTCTCAATGAGGTTGCATCCTTCTCATTGGACAAGAATCAGAAGCATGTTTTTCTTCAAGAAAAGATTCTGAATACGCTTTTTATCATCAATCGATCCGTGGAGAGTGTGGGGAGTTACGTGAATGTTGTTTGTGTGGCACCGACTTCAGAGAAGAGAGCGTATCTGTATGAGCTTGCAGCGACTTATGGTGAGAACTCGATCAGACTGAAATCGGTCGTGGAGGTGATGCCGAGATGGATGGCGCAACCCCCTTCGAAAGTGTATCTCATTGTACCTAGCAGTTTTGTTAGCACGAGTGGACAGCTGAAATTGGAAGTTAAGATATTTAGGAATCCATTGCATCTCTGTGGAAGCTTATAGTGCTTCTACTCTTCATTATAGTCAAATGTAATGGGATTTACATGTTCCTCACCATATTTTTTTATCTGGACTTTTTTTTTTTTTTTTAAATTTCATATTGCTTTAATAAATGGGGCTGTGGTTGGATCTGGATTTCTTGATCTTGGTTGCAAGAATACAGCTTTACTGCTAATGGTATGAGGTTAATGCCATGAAAGGTTTCTTTAGATTCTTTTGTTGAGAATATGCAAATTCGTTATTACAGCTAATGTTTGGAAAAAATTGAGGTTTCTTTGATTTGTTTATTGATTCATTATTCACTTATTTGACACTCCTCTCCATTAGTATAATAATAAAATGAAATTCCTTCATCAACTTTAAATCATTATCTTGAAAGAAAAGAAATTAAAAATGCAAGCTTTAAATTCTCATAATTGAGATTTGAGATTCATGCGTAGCCTATACTTACAAAGTGGAGTTATTGCTAATGGATTTCGAACACAAAGAAAAGGGAGAAACATGGCATCAAATATATTCTTTTTATTTATTTTTGGGGAAGTATCAAATAAAAAATTAATTTTCTTTTGCATATTTTTTCATATAACAAATTACAGTAATTTGTTAACTTTAAAATAGGAAGAGCAAATTAAAATAGGGAGATATGAGAATGGTAGTAATTCCTGCAAAAATGTTATCGTCTTCACTGATGCTCCGCCGCTTCTACTGCGCAACCACCGCCGCTTCTTCGCCCGCCCCTTATGCTGCCACTTCATCTCGCAACCTCACTTCTCACAAGAAACGCCTCGTCTACTTGGGCTCCCCTCAAGTA